>VZRW01011345.1:2152516-2256931 GCA_013398125.1 Aegotheles bennettii | reverse complement strand
TCATTCTGCATCTAGAAATTAATGAGAGATTGGCAACACCGCTTCTCTCCTCTCCGCCCCCCCTCCCGCACACTGTCCCTGCGATGGTTACTTTGGCAGGAGACGGGCATGAGCAAATGGAAAGGCAAGAGAGAGCATGGGTTTCTGGGGAAAGCAAAGTGCCTGACTCACAGAACTGCTTGGAGCAGAGCGAGCACAGCGAGGGCAGCCTTCCAGGTCCATGCACTGCCCGCTTTCATGGCACTCGGGGGCAAAGAGCTGAGTGAATGGTGACGATGCGCAGAGTCTGGGCAGGTTACTGTGTGCTGGAGAAGGGAGGACTGGGGAGTCGTGCTTTTATTTACTTAATCCATAAACCAGCTGCTTTCCCCTACCCTTGTCTTTAGAATAATGGGGCATTATGCTCTTAGTGCAATAAAGGGACCGCACTCGCACGATTACATCACATCACCACGCAGCCAGGGATGAAGAATCAGCTCAAGAAAAGCCAGCAACAATTGTTGAGGTGATGTCTGCAAGGCACAGACCTGGAGAAGACACTGGAGAGAGATCACCCATTGTTTGTGAGCTCCACCTGAGGCCAAGGAGTGGCAAATTCAAGACTGCTTATGCTTTATTGCACTCCAGGGATGCACTCCTAGAGCATCTGTCTATTGGGGAACACCTGGTGTGTCTCAACACCAACCCCACTTTGAGCCATGGCTGTAGTACCCACAGAACCCCTATATCTAGTGGAAGGTGTCTTTGCCCATGGCAGAAGGGGTAGAACTAAATGATCATTAAGGTCCCTTCCAAGCCAAACCATTCTACAATTTCCCCACTGGCACCATGTTCCTTCCACAAAGCCAACATGTACATAAGTTTATCACTGCTGTGCTCAGCCTGGAGATACCTTCCTATCGATGGCATGACATCTAGATTATAAACTCCTTTGGGCATACCACTGTATTTTTGCTGGTCTGTTTGAGGTAACCCTTTTGCTGAATAAAAAGATCCCAGGCTGAAGTGCCTCGGCATGTTTTAGGTTTGGACATCCTCCTTTGAATGAAGCAATCAAGATCTTAATCTCCCCCCTGCCCCTTCTACAACCTAGTCATGGGGCTACATAATCATTTTTCTGACCCTAACCAAGGTAATATTTTAATAATGGCTGAGAGTGTCTCATTAAGTCTGCAGACGTGTTTATGCACCCTTCATGAAGAGATGGAAATGATGGGAATGAGTCATGACAGCTGATGGAATGATTCAGCCATCCATCCACCCGCTTTCCATGAACTGTATCGCTTCTGACTGCAATAAATTGCCCATAGAAAAATAATGGGCTGTTAAATCCAGGGCATCTCTCAGAGTCAGGGACTCATATTTCTAGGATGATATTTTCAATAAGCAGGTTAAAAACATTCAAAAATTGGAAAAATAAATGTTCTTTTGCACATTAAACCAAACGCAAGGACGAGTACTGCTATCTAATTAATCACAGTTTAGCTTTATGGACTCTCAAGTCAGTCCAGCTCAGAGCAGGCAAAGCAATAGAGACCCACAGGATTATGTTGCCAATGAACATGGACAGGCAAAGTTCATAATCAGACTTAAATATCACACGTGTTAATGGTTGGAAAAGCTAGAATTATGAGTTCATTTCTGTGTTTTATGTTAATGACTATGAGAAGTACAGGAATCAGTCTGGAAATGAAAACATTTCTTCAGAGAGGTAGTGAGGTACAACCAGTCTGACACTGTGCTAAGGACAACAAAGTCATCAGCAAGAAGAAGTGTTTTAAGATCAATTATGTGATGAATATTCTGGATTTCAGTAGCTTTTACAGATGTCTCTTCTGATTCCAGATGTGAGCATGCTATAGAAAAAAAATAGATCACAAGAAATTAAATTTATTCTGATAGGTGATAGGGGGACTCTGACTGAATTTAGGGAAGCCACTGGCCCAACCTTTTTTGGAGTCAAAGAGGACTCACGCATTAACAAGGGAGTAGGAAAATCTCCTCTATGATTATGAATGGGAAAAGAAAATCTGGAAAGTAACCCACTGAAAACTATGATGGGTGGTGGTTCAAAAGCCTCTTACACCATACTTGAGGTATATTTTTCAAGCCCTTTATAGTGATATCCCAGCCAAATTTTAACCTTGCTGTGGTAGCCTGTTCACTAACTCAGTTCCTCATTTTCCTGCCAGGAAAAGTCATCAAATAGTGCTGCTGTATTTCTTTTAACAGCATGTCCTACCCAAGAAAGAGCAGCAGAAAAGGTCATGGTGCAGCTCGGTGCCTCCTTCAACTGGCTTCTGTATGCTTCACTTACCAAGAGCAAAGTTTCACCAAGGATATGTCTAACCAACACCTCTCTAAGCCCCTTATAATCTTTCAACTTATTTCAGAACAGGGTTTAGCCCTTGAAGTTATTTATTTGGTGAAAGTTTCCCATTTCAGCTGTGGCTTTCACTTGAAATCAACACATCCATCTAGTCACTGTCCTCACCATCCACCACTACCATCATTAATTTTAGGTCCCATCCAGCAGCAGAAACTTTCCATTGATTCCACCACTGGAAGCAAAGGCAAGCCTGGTCTGTAGCAATGCTCTCCATTCTGTAGCACAGGTCCCCACAGTAAGCCTGAATCATCCTCCCCTATAAAATATTTTCAAAGCACACTTGAAATCCCTTTAATCTTACTCTGTTCAGAAATAAAATCCATGCTGTCTTTCCCTGACTGTCTGAAAAGCATCCTCACCAAGAGAGTTCACATTAGTCTCCCACAACACATGTAACCAAATTATGCTTTCAGAAAGTTGCTGTATTGATCTCTCCACTGATAAAAGAAGGCATGTTTAAAGACATTTTTTACTGCTGACATGACTGCACAATAAGCAGGACAGGATAAAAACCATGTTCTTTCTTGCTAGCAGACAAAGGGAATCCCTTGACTACTCTCATAATGGCAAAAAGCAGATACTAATGTAAAACCAATGCATTAATCATGTTTGATTAAGTAAACAGTGACTTTGCTACTGTGGTGGCCATGTGTCATTTGTGATATAGACTCTCTGGTCTGGTTAAATGAAAACTAAATTGGGCTAAACAAGCAACTCTGCCATCTGCTTTCAGGCAGATACAATGGGGGAAAATTCTGTTAGAGGCAGTTTCTTATCTTTCCAACCTAGCTGAGGTTGGTTTATATATTTGTATGTATATTGATGAAAATGTAGGGTTGAATTAACCAATCAAATAAGCATGGGAAGAGGAAGAAAGGATCAGATCCCATCCCTGGAAGTTCTATACCAGAACAGAATCTCCCTTGTGCAAACCAGATTGTGCCAACTTTGTGGTCAGCTGCCTAAACCTTACTGTATCTTTAATCAACGCATTTATTTTAAGTTCTCCTGGCACCTTGAACTGCTCAATTACAGCCCAAACTTTGACAGATCAGAGCAACCTGGTATCTAAATAAAATCCAAATCAGATTCAAAACCAAGGGGTTTCTCTGCCCATATTCACGCTCATCCTTTCCTCCTCCAGCCTTTCCCCCATGACTTCCACACCCATGGCACCAGAGCACCCAGCAGAGGAATGGCTTCTGGTCCACTCAGTGCCATGACTCAGACACAAGACATCCCACGTGTTTGTCCAGCTTTCCACACTGGTGTCAGGGCTTTGAGACAGGACTGCCACACGGACTCTTCCTCTATGTTTTCCAGCACTCCAGCAGTGCCAAGGACTCCAGTCCACAGAGGTCAGTTGCAATTTTCTCTTGGCTTGAAGGAGTCTCCCAATCCTCAGTGGTAGAGCTGGGAAAAGAAGCCAAGTTGAAGAGGCACTGACCAACACAGGACTTTTTCTTCCAAAATCAGCTGTCAGTTCTTCAGCCACCCACCTATAGCTTCTCTTTAACCATTACTCCATTTTTTTCCACTGTTCTCCTCCACATCTATACTACCACTTAACGGTTAATAATCTTTTCATTCAAAGCCTAAAGAAATCCAGATATATTTGTTTACTTCCCTATTAAAAACTGGGATCTGTGTAAGAGAGACTTATTATAGCAGGAAATGTTATTAGCATTCTAATGACAAATTTGCTTTCCCTTGATAATATCTACCCTTTAATTTATTTATTTATTTATGACACTTCAGAATCATCTTCAGCAGAAAAGGTAAAATGTTACTATTCTAATCAGGAATTAATTTGTGGCTACTGTGCTCTGGTCCAAGTGAAAAAAATATGGCAGAAAACAATGAATCAAGAACCCACATTTTAATAGATGGACAGATGAAAAGCCTTCCTCAAGAACCTGGAGGACTTTGTGTGCACGCACACCAGGCTTGATAGTTTATGCTGTTAACAAAGGGAAGCCACACTACCCAACCAGCACAGTGGTTTGGTTAATGAAATAGTTCTGGGCTTCAAAACAGGTCGAGGGGAACAATCATCATTGTACAAATAATTAAAACTCTTGGGTAAAAAAGCTACCCCAGATTTGGTATCTTTGACAGAAAATTTCAGCCTCTCTGATTTTCCACCCTAAATTGCAGGTTTTTGGCAATTTTTTCCCCTCTTCATGCACATTCAGTTAAAGATGCTCTAAGATAAACTGCAAGCCTTCTGTCAAGCTTTTCTTCAGCTCCCCCTCACCTCCTTTCCTGGTCTCCCCCTCCTGTTTCTACCCTGCCAGCATCACCCTGGGAAAGGAGCTCTGATATCAGGCTGAGAGAAAGTCAATAGCTGACAGCAAGGAAATAATCTGAGCCATTGATCGTCACTTCAGGCTTCAGATTCAATACAAACCAAAGGGGAGACACACGCTTATAAACACACACACAAAAGGGAGTGAATATATTAACTCCCGGTGAGCTACAAAGACTAGGAATTGCTAATGTGATTAATGAGCACAAGAAACATTGAAAGAGACACATCCAAGGAATGAATAACTTGCACATGAAGTCATTAAAAATATAGTTCAAAACACAGAGTTGGAGAACAAAATATTTATCTATAAGGATCAGATTTCCTATTCGAATGTCTGAATTCCCATGGTAACATATAGGATATAAGAATGAAGTGTCTGAACACCCTCAGAGCTGCCCTAACTATTTCATGTCTGCCTAAGGGCAAAAGGGAAAAAAAGTCAGTTTTGACTGATATTCATCTCCTGAATTCAGCTGAAGGCTCCTACCAAGTTCTTACCAGAAACATTCAAAATAAGAGAGTTCAGCTCTGTTACAAGATGTTGATTGCACATTTCAGCTTGCCAAGGATGCCCTGATCCTTGGCAACAGATTTTTCCTGGAAAACAGCTACATCACCAAGATGATGTGACTAATTTTTAAAGATATCCTTCGTTCTATCGTCCAACTCATCTTTAACAACTCTATTTTGCAGATTTGTATCTAATCCACTAGCGAGGCCTTTATTTTGCATAAATCTCATTTTTCTCTCAGATATTCACATAGAATTTCAGCGTGCCAACAGAAGCTGAACTATTACATTGAAACTATTGACTATATGAAGTATTCTTCATAATTAATTCACAGAGCATGCTGAAAATGAAGTCTCAATGATATATTATGGCCAGGCAATGCCCACCAACAGTGAAAATTAGTAGATTATTTTTTTTTTTACAAGAGTAAGCCATTATTGATGAGGTAACACTCCACTTAGATAAACTCATATTTATGGAGCAATAATAAAAATGTATGATTATTGGAGTGATATAAAGCACACTGAAATCACATCCATCATCCTAATATACATTGCCCAGTTATCAGACATTAATTTTCAAATTAAATGATACATAAAGGAGAACGTGTTCTAGCCATTCTTTAAAGTTTTTTCATATGAAATGTCAGTCCAAACATTTTTAACAGCATACACAAGATGGGATAGCTTTAATGTCAGTTGTAATTTATTATTAGTTATACTTAATACAATCAAATATTTAAGTTTTAACTGGCACACAGAACTGGTAATGATTCTTCTTATCAACTGTTAACTCTAATAGCTTAATTTATAAAATGCACCATGAAGATACTCCTATAAATTGACTCTTCTATTAATTTGGGCCACGGTTGCAAAGTGTACACTAAATTATTCAGCAAGGGACATATCTGGAAAAGCCCAGGTATTTAGCTAAACAGTTCTGATATACATTGAGTCTCTGCTGTGAGACTCCCTAATTCTTTCTGCTTTAGACCATGGTAAAAACAACAATAAGCATGCCTTGTTTCTGCAACAATATTTAAGTAAGCAATCACCCACATTCTGACTGAGGTTGAGAGAGAATTGCATTTCAGGTAAATATTTGCCCTTGAAAGGGAGGCTGCTGGCAGTGTGTAGGGTACAGACCCAGCAGCAAGCAATGTGAAATCCTCCAGAGCTCTGCCCAAGCGCCAAGGGATGCAGACATGCAAACAAAAAGCAGTCGAGGGAGGCTCTCGTGTACTCAGCACCAAGGCAAAGCCCTTGCCTGCAAGGAAGCCTTCAGTGCTCAGGATCAAGTCCTGCACTGAGCTTCATGGTCAGTTACAGATGTGCTGCCCTTTACCCTCATCAGCCCCAGATTCCCCCCTTAAGGACAGTCTCCAGCACCTGCACATTTCCAGATAAATCTGGATACAGACCTAGCCCTTTCTCTTGGAACAGAGATTCAATTAAATCCCACTTTCCAATGTGATCTGTGCATGCATCTGTGTGTAACTGCCTCACCTGTACTGCAAATAACACCTGAAATTGGAAAAGATCATGAGTGATATTCTTGGCAGCGTTAATCACACTTCTTTATTGACATCAACTTGTATTATACTGATCTACACCATCTGGTCCCAAATCTAATTTGCTTTTCACTGTCTACTTGCCAGCAGTTTACTTTCAATATTTTTCTGAGCTGGTGGAATGAGAAAAGGCTGGTCTGCTTCATTTTTAATTTGTAGCCCGGCCGCCTCCTGTCAGCTTCACTTCTGTGAGTCCTGCCTAGCATAAAGTTGCTGTATTTCTGATGCAATCAAGACTTATTTATCCCAGTTAGGGGGAAAAAAAGAGTAACATTAAAAAGAAGTAATTCTACATTTTCACAGACCAGACCTTCATATTACGTTTAAGAGAAAACTGTAACATCCCAAAGGTCTAGCATGAGACACAATTTCCATCCCCCCAGTCTTGGCAGCTATAGGTTGTGTTTAACTTTGACCGAGTGTGCTGGTGTGCTGGCTTCTGTGTGAGAGACACGTTATCTGCTGCAACCCTTGACACCACTGAACATTATCTGTGGGTTGGACCTTATGGAACAGGTTGGATATTCAGGCATCAGGGATCCATTTCTGAACATCTGCCCCATGAGTCCACCTTGTGCACAGTTCCCTGTCTGTTCATTTTGCAGTGTTCTTTCAGACCTATGAGTCCAGTACTAGTTACCGGACTCCAAAATTCATGCTTACCAGTTTTGTCAGCCCAGAGGAAACTCTATCCATTTTCTGTTGAGCACAGTTTAGAAAATGGTTCATGTGAAATATTAATATTCCTTAGATATGAAGTGCTAGGATCAGGTCCTTCTATGCATATCTGAAGAGATTACAAGATAGCTAAACCATATTAAAAATTCAATTCCTTTCAGCATTTCTTTACAAAAAACTACAAACCTTTTTTTTATAGATTTTATAATTGCTAAATCTAGCAGTAAGTAGACCTGTTTCTCAAGGCTAACTCAACCTCCTTCTTATGAATCCCCATCTTCTTTTGGCTACAGTGATGAGAGATGACAAGTTTATGATCCCCAGTGCATTCCAACTCTCCTTCTGTAGGATATTATTAGCCCCTTTGTTAGCTGAGTCTTCCCTGTCAAAATGAGATCATATGATCCAGTTTGCTTAAACTCTTCTAATTAAAATGAATGAAAAAAAAAATCACAGAAGGAACCCCATGAGGGGCTGTATGGCAAGTAGCTGGGGACAGCAACTTCTTTAGCTCACAGACCCCAGCAGAAGAATGAACTAAAAAATAGGTAGTTTCATGTGGTTTTTAGAGCATGATTCATCTCCCAGTCACATGACTCGCCTTCCAGTTCCAGACTTTTACTTGCATGGGATCATTTCTATTTCACCACAGCCTACCGAGCCAACCTCTGCCCCTTGCCACTCCACCCTCCCAGCAAGAGCCCATTTAAAGAAATAAGAGCCAGCCTCATAACCCTAGACTTGCTGTACAGCATGATTTGTCTTTGCAATAGTGTTTTAATGATACAAATGCTGAAGCTGGGCATGTAAATGCTTCCCTAGGATTATGATGCTAGGATCAGTACTTTAGGTCACACGTTCAACTCTAAGCACCTCTGTCCTGTTTCACTCTGTGGTGGATGGATTCTGGACACTGTTGCAGACTGGGAGGTCGAAAGCATGGCTTGTACTTTGCCCAGTGTGTCAAACCTGCAGGGCTGTCTGCACATGGGACATCCAATTTTACCTTTAAAAGCAATGCACAGCAACTCTAGACTCATTCCCTTGCTCTTGGCAAAGCAATCAGTTATGGGGCTGGCCAACACACAATTCATCTTAGCAGTATGTGGAGTGCTTAAAGAAGGAGAGGAAGGTGGGTAGGTGACCTAGACAAAGTCTAAATGAACTATCAGATTAAAGACAGCCTGTGAAGACACAGATCAGTCTACCCTGTATTTCCAGCAGGCACTGGAACCACAGGCCATAGCAGTGGGTAGGAAAGGGCATGCCCATAAACACCCTTAGCACACATCTCTCTTCAGGACTGGGAAGTCAGTGTTAAACCTGGTCCAGCAACAATCACGAGTCTCCCACCGGCTGCTGACGTGATGTTGTGCAGGGAAGTCAAGCCATAAACAACCTCCTTTAAAGGCAAAATCAAAGCAGGAGATAAAATCAAGGGCTGTGAAATCCTGTCCGAAGGTGATCTCTCTCCAAAAGAGCATTTACAGACTACCTAGCTCAGGCATCTAGGCATGACAGCATAAACAGGCTCCTTGGCCCATACCTCACCTGCTCAGCTGGCAATATCACTTTCAACTTAACACTAATTTTGGGGAACATGAAAGACTGAATGATCATATCCTACAGTAATAAACCTGATAAGTGGGATCACTGACTTTAGTTTGCCTTCAACTCAATTATTCATGCCCGAGCTGAAATAATTCCAAAGCTTTGGACCATCTACTAACTGAGCATTACCCAATAAACTATTACAGTCCCCCAGGGAAATTTATTTCTGACAACATTTCAGAAGCACCTATGTATTGCTTCTAGTCTCTAAACTTAGAGACCAAAATGAAGCCTTTCCAAGACTACAAGATATAAGCTGCTGTGATCTGGGGTGAAGACTTAAGCGCTGCAGAGAAAAGCAGGTCAAAAACCCCATGTCAGAAAGGGAAAGGAAACTTCCAGGGAAATCAAAAACCAACACTGAGTGACAATGAAGTGAAACTGGCCGATGAGTTTTTTCTTGGCCCAGCTGAACGAAGCGTGCCCCGAACAAGTATACAGCAACCACTATGTAAAGAAAACCCAACGTTAAAATTCAGTTCTGATTAATTAGCAGCCTAATTAATTATCACCTCCATTCAGCAAGTTACTTAAACAGCTAGCAATCCCATTAACCTCCCTAGGACTACACAGAAGATTGACATTTGGTGAATACATGTTCTAGACCATCCTGCAAAGTGAAGGTTTCACAACTATCCATCTTCCCAGGCTCTCAATCTTGTGAATATATGGGCACTCATGTATCTCTATGCTAGAGTATTGCCCTTCTAGTCAAGTAGAATAGATGCCCCTCTGTGTCCAAGTGAGAAAGAAAGGAAGAAAAAGTGGATGAAGGAAAAACACACGGCTGAGAAGATCTCAGCTACTCAAGAGGTTTATCCAGCAGCAAGGAAGATCTATGGTCTTTATAGCCCTCTCCTAGAGGCAAGATTTCATTTTTAGATTAAAAACTTCAACACCCACTTGCCGTATGTGAACGGCGAGTTTCTCTTGTGGCTAAAATTGATAGGATGCCATATGCTATAAAAGGTTAACACCAGTACAATTGTAATCCTTGGCCACGGCTTTTATTTCCTTAATCTGCTGACACAGAGTAACGTAGGGCTGTGCTGTATGAGAGAATACTAAACAAGCTGAGTTACAAATTTTCCCTGAATGTCTGAAGTTGACCTTTGAAGCTTTTAATAAAAATATAATTTAAAGAGGGGGAAAAATTGTTAACATGGAAATTGAATTACAGGAACAGGACCAAATTCATTCCTTTGACTTGGTATCTGCTCATGTTTGATGTCAGCTATATAATTATACATCACAGCTTGAGTGAAAAAACAATATTTTGCCCCATGCTAAAAGCAGGCCATATATAAATGGTTTATTAACTGGAAAAGAATAGACAGCACTCAAGTGTTTGGGGATAGGCACAATCATAGCACTTTGTTAATGACCTGAGCATCCTCTCATACACAGGCCTGATTTCTCATCTAGGGCTGTTTTACATTACACTGGGGGCACAAAGGGTTCTCTGAATCCCATCTAGGGATGCCATGCACTGCTAGAGAGGTGAAATAGGTGAAATGTGGCTTTTTTTTTTGTACAAGACAACCTGGCCCGTGGTATTTTAACAGAGAAAAATCTTCGAGAGGAGCTGCCAGCATGAATAAGAAGTGTTCCCTCCAGTCCCACAGCCTGTCTTCACAAAAGCAGAGCAGCAGAGGTTTCCAAACTAGGGATTAAATATGCCACATAAGAGGTAAGTATGGCTATTAATATTCTCCAGAGATCCCAGAGCAGACAGCAGTTGACATGGGTATGCTACCTCCGAATCCCTGTCAATTAGCAGGGCTGCTTCAAGCACAAGGTGTGCGTGAAGTAAGGTTGGAAAGAACAGGAAAAAAAAAAGAAGCCAGTCCTGTGGCTCTTGCGTTAAATGTGATAAACAGAGAGGCCCCATTTTGCTTTTACATCAGGGAAGAGGAAGCAGGAAGAAAAGCAATGTTAATTCCTGAAGGGGTGGGGAGAAGCTGAGACCATGCCAGTTTCCTTGCAGGGAAAACAGGTTTGTGCTCATTCAGGGAAAAGCCAGGAGTCAAGATATTGCCTGATGCACCATGTAATAAAGAAAAGCATCCACTGGCCTCAACAGGGAACAAACAGCTTGAGAGTCCATAGCTCAATCTCTTCAGCAAAGGCTGAACATGATCTGCTTGATTTTCATGACAAATTCTGCCGCTGTTCTCCAGTTGGAACAAAACTAGAAAGGGAAAGAAACATACTTTGGCCACCATGCAAGCAAGAATGGAAGCAACAGTGGATACACTCACCCAAAGCAGAAAGCACATGCCTTTAAAGCAAACAGTATCTCTGTATTAGCAAAGCCTACTCTTAGCTGCTCAAATCCTAGTGCTTGTCCAACTTCCCTCTTGGATCACTGGTCATAAGACCCAGCACCACCTTTCTAATGCCTGGAGATACTTTCTCCCAAATCCAGCCTGCTGCAGAAGTAATAAAAAAACCACAACTCTGAGATACTCACAGACATCCTTAATATTGGCTTATGCAGGGGTCCACATTTTGTCAGCTTCCCTGACACCACAAGATACACATGGTAGCACTGAGCTACCAGGTCGTACGTACCTGTGTACCAGGTCGAGGTACAACACCACAAACTCTCCATGCACTCAAACTGGATGCCGTGCACAGACAGATCCCCCAAATCATCCCAGCCCTGCAGTGACATATGGCAAGACAGTTTTTAAAAGTGCTGCCACAGCACTTCAATGCACCCCAGTTTGCCATAGCAAGTCCGGCTTTTTATGGTCCAATGGTAGTTAATTTTCTAAAGGTCAAATTTTACGTGTTTATTTTGACTGGTACCCTGCCCTATACAAAGACACAGCTATATTAAATGCTCAGCTCATTCTAGAAAACTGTGCAGAGTTTTGCTCTATTTCATCCAGAGTGTGACATTTCATCCCAGAAAAGGCCAGGGCAGCGTCCCAGCACAGAACATCTGGTTGGCTAACACAATGGAGCACAGCACCTGCAAACACGCTCAGTGTTTGCTTTGTAACTATTTGTCCCCCATCCACCTAAAAATATGTTTTTAGGCTGTTAAAACTCATTCCTTGCCAGGGGAGTCGGGTGTGATAATGCAGCTTGTTTGTCTTGGAAAGTCCTCATTTCTGGACCATGCACGGCTAAGCCAAAATTTCTGGAAGGTGAAAGCAGGAAGAGGAGGTTTTCTTCCCTCTTTTTCCTCTCTGCATTTTTTTTCCTACTTTTTGCAGCGTTTTAGACATTCTGCTGAGCGTCTAGTGGGATCAGACTGAGCCAAACAGCATAGTTAAGAAAGAACAGAGATGGATTGCAGCAAGTTCTGTGGCTTAAAATCTATCATCCAGGGGCTAAGGAAGTACAAACAAACTAATAAAAGCAGAAAGTTATGAAATCCTGGCCTTAATGCCAAGCAAAATTTCTTAATTTAGGGCTCTCCTAATGGCTGAAACCGCCACCAGGTTGGCTCTGGGGGACAATCCCTCCTCCTGCCAAACCCTTCTTTTAGAAGGGAGAAACTCCAGGATCCCAGCCAGCCTAAGGTGTTAGTGGGGGAAGGAGGTTTCAGGAGGAATAAGGCTGGGGGAATGCAAAAGTCTTATAAAAAGTCCTGCCAAAAGGGAGGTGGTGCAGGATTATTGCTGAAAGTTTGAGATATATTGGGTAGGTTTTGGTTTGTTGGCCAAATTCTCCACCAGTGCATATAGGCTGCAAAAATACAACAGGACTGGCCACTAAAAAATCCACCCAATGGCATGAAAAGAGCTTCCAGAGGCCCAGGCCTGGCTGAAGATGTGGCTAGCACTGATGTGTCACAGGCTGGGAAGCAGGGGACGTGCAAGGTGGGGAGAAAGGGACAGCAAGGGGGATGGATGAGCCCACTGCTGTTACTGTTCCACTTCTGGCAGCTCCTGGCTGCATCCCTCCATGGTCACAGAAGCCAAAGGCCAGTTTCAATTATCTCTTCCTTGGGTTTATTTTCCAAGTTGTAAGAAGCATTTTTAAAATTGAGAAATACTGAGGAAATAAGCCAGTTTTTTAAAAAAGGTATATATATGACATGGATTTAATCAGAGAAAACACAACAGCACAGTGAGGATACCAGTGTCTGACAGCATCCTCCCAATGTGTCACTCAAGCTGACAGACCATGTCCAAGAAGCCATTTCTCCTCCTGCCTTCTTTAATTAACCTCTAGGAGTTGCTGACACTGTGTACCACTGAACACCTGAGTCAGTGGTGGCACAATGAGGCTTTTTTTTATAAAGAACATTTAGGGGAATAAAGCAAATGCAGGATTTACCTCTCGGCTCAGCCACTCCCTTGTGTGGCCTTCAGCAAGTCTGTTCACCCCTTCATATCATATAAATCAACCCAGTTGAAAAGCTGGGTGAGAAATAGGAATCCCTTTGAAAACCAGTTGAGATTCCTCTTAATGAGTAGCTATTCATGTATGTTAAATAGGACAGCAATTTTAAGGTACACAGAGGGTAAGATTAGCATAGTCTTCACTCAAGAAGAATCCAGCTTATAAGACAAAGCTATTGAACAAGAGCTCATGATCAAGATGTCCCTGTGATCATACAGAGGCATGATCCCTTTCTTCTCAAACACATGCAATAAGCCTGGACACTCCTCTGGTAACATCTGTGTTTCCCTGTATAAATAGGACTGGCTGGAGACCAGGACCTGCACAGGTGACCACTAGAGAAGGAAGGAGCATTCACTAAACCATAGCATGTAGTTAGAAAGTTTTAGGAGCAGCACATTATTTCCCTTATTACAGCCCTTTATAAAGTCATTTTCCTTATCAGCATTAAGTCCTGTCCTGTTTTACAGGACATGAAGAATGTTTCCTTCCATAGCTTTCCAGTTTCTTGTAACCTCCCTCCAACCCAGTCCCATATCCCACCTTTACATATTTTTCAGGAGGTAAAGAACAAATTCCAGCACTCACAATGAAAATCTAACAGAAACTGACTACTCTGGCCACACAAATTCTGACATGACTTGCATTTAAGAGGAATTCAGGGGCTCCATAACCTTCAGGAGAACTCATGTTCACACAGATTAGATTCAATTCAGATTTTCACCTATTGGATTCTCTCACTTGCTCTGATGATATCTTTAACAAAGGCCAAGGATTATTATTGCCACTTTCAGATCGCATAGATAATTTGGAAGCGTGTGGGTTGTATCGATCAGTTAAAAAAATAAATACACAAGTAATCAAATCATACTAATCTGCCAAAGTTAACAGACTTCTGGGATTGCATCTTGCTTTCTCCTTTCCTCGATTTCACATGGTCTCGCCTACCTCACACCCCCAACACAGAAGCTGCAGCCACACATGAATGACAAAACTTTCCCCACTTGTACACGTACAACTGCCAGCATGGAGGGGTGGGTAGAGCTCCCCGCACCTAGCTGTAAACTCAGCAAAGCATCCATCCCATGGTTTCAGTTCATGGCACAGCATTCTCTGCTTTGTGTTGGGAACACGAGCTCTTCTCTGTGGATGGAAGATGAAGCAGATTTCCAAGTGAATGCTTGCTTGGGTTGCCAAATGTCACTTGAAATTAGATTCATACTGCAATTTGCAAAGACTACACATCTCACTAGGCTGTCTTAAGCACTCTTTAAATAATTGTAGATAAAACAAGCCATGGTCAGAGCAAAGTGCCAAATGAGTTGTGACATCCATTTTCAATTAAAAATAGCAGTAATTGAAATGTGTTTAGCTCCTCTGAAATACTCTGGGTTGGCAGCCTTCAGGAGAGGTTCAGCATGGGCAATGAAAAAGCTCATAGTCATTAAATTCCTACCTCCTTCCTAGCATGCTTCAAACCTACCCTAACAAACCACATTGTTAAAAATAACGAGAAGATCCATTTAACACAGTCCTTGGACATCCCAGAGACTGCTGGCTGGAGTGTCCATTAAAGAGGGCAAGGACAGAAGAATTGCCCTTTTAGCCTTCTTTGTAACCTCTCTTTTTGTCTTGTCTCTGTTATCTTCTATTCTTCCTATTCCCTCATCCCAAAGAGGCAGGAGGAACTGATTTTTCCATTTCCAGCTCTTTCCTGAGCGTATCTGCTGTTTGTCAAGTGCAGGCATTAAAGTGTAGCACTCTTTTGTCTTACTCAAGTGAGCATGTTTTGGAGATCTTATATGAAAGGTAAGTACACGTGTGTATAATACAGTCATTTTTCATAGCAAGAAAGACATCATAATTGAATAACATAAATCAGATATCATTAATTATATAGACAGATTCCTCAAACCACTGGCTGAAAGAAAGATGAAGGGGAAAAATAGTTATCCCTATAACATAAATGAGCTAATGATGTGTATTTCCTTCTTGTAACATTTCTCAAATTAGAAGTTTGCACAGAATTGGTTCTGACCTGTAGCTGAACTATTCTCAGCTTCCCAGGGACAGGAAGCCTAGGTAAGGATTTCTCGCTGCTGCTTTTCTTTGTACCTTGAGAAAGCCAAGCAGCTCTGGTCACCCCAGGACTTTACATATTACAACATAGAAAAAAAATTACTTTTCCTGTTACACAGCGTTTGCAATCCAAGCAAATTGGAATAAAAGAAAGCAATTTTCATTAAAAATATCTTGTATGAAATGCAGTCTGGAGATGTAATGAGGGGCATAAATTTAAGAGCATCCACTCTCACTGGTACCATTTCGGTGAACTGACTGCATTTTAACTATTGAGTTGTGTCAAAGTATGCCACACAAGGGAAAATTGCTAGCTAAGCAGATAAAGAAAGCTAGACTTACATACAGTTCCAAATGCTGTGATGAATATTTAGATGAGTAACTACAGTGTTATAGCATAATAAAAACACATATTTTAGGCTAATGTAAATGCATATGTACCTCCTCACTGCAGTACTACTATCTACAGATCCTTAAGCAGACAGACTCCATAGGTATTTCTCATGATGTACCTAGGTGTGGGTTTTGGCAAACAGTCAAAATGTGCAGCTTTGAGTTTCAAAATTCCCCCAACCTGCATTATTTCCACTTGTAATTTTAGTTTTCGGTTTCCAAGCCAGAATAAGACCAGCCAAACATTTAAATGTAAACTCTTCAAGATGCCTCATCTCTGTTATTTTCCAGTGAAGTGTGGAAAATAATAAACTCCCATTTCAACTGGAGCCATACAGAGAGAGAAATCTTTCATATTCCAGGCCTCAGGCAAAGCCACCAGACCAAGCTGGAATTACTAACAAAATCCAGGGGCCAGGAGACAAGGTGGGGCAAGAAGATCAGAGTCCTCAATGTTTGCTTTGATTCACCCAGCCTAAGGTCAAAATTTATTTCCCCTGCTACATTGGACACAAATGTTAGCAGATATTTTGGCATCTCTGGGACAGCATTTTGGAGGTCCCTGCAGCTGCAGGACATACTCATGAAAGGATTTATCTCCCAGTGCAAGTGTATGATCTTAATAGATTGTAATGTAGAAGGGACAGAGAGGAAGGAGTTCATGATCAGCAGAGATAGGGATTTTTGTTAAAAAGATTCATTTAGGAGGTAAACGGGGAACAGTAAGTAGCATACACATCCATATATCTCCATACAAGACAGAAATGGGACAAATATGGAAAACGAAAAAGCAGAAGTCCTTGACATGTTACTGGTGTGCTCAGCATTTCCCAAGGTATTCCTTCTGTTAAATCTTCTTGTCCACATCTCCCAAGTGACCAGTGCATGCTTTAGGGTGCCCCCATGATGGCCAGCCCTAACTGAGACACTTAGGAGGTAGCCAAAATCCTGCAACAGCAACTGATACAACTTCCTTCAGCCAGGAAAAGAACAATGTGCATGCCTCTGGCCTTCTCAGCCCCATCTCCCAGGCTCCGCCTCCAGCTCTTAATTTGGACCTGGAAAATCCAATGGCGATGCACAAATCCACTGAGACATAATCCCTCTATCACTTTCTTCATGGGGAGAAATAGATTTGCATTTAAAATGGCCAGAAATCACCAGACATAAGGAGGTCCATTCAAATCCAGTTATGTGATAAGCAAATTAATATTGTTAATTCCTCCTATGTTTCTCACTAATGCAGGGCATTTATTACTAATAGTGTAATAATAATGAATAATAATGAATTCCACTGACTGCAGAAACATTGGAGGAGTGACACAGATGGAAAAAATATCTTCTTTCCCCCTAGGCTTATTAGACCTGCAAATATACCAAATTTAAAAACAATTATGACAATATTCAGCCCTAAAATACATTTTTCTGATTCCATCCTTGCAAAGAAAAGCACTGAACAGGAAATTCACAGTTCTCCATTTTCCAATGGCACAGGGAAAAGATTAAATAGACCAAGCAGTGAAACACTACCCAAGCCTGTCATTTGACCAGTAGGGAATGCTGATATTTGCAGTGATCCTTCAGGTCTGGGCTTTCTAGCCCACTCGTATCACATTCCTCCTAATCTCTCTGCCTTCTTCCCTCCAGCTAAAAGAGCAGTTGCTAATCTATTTATGCAGGGCTGACAATGAAGGCAACCAGATCATGCTCAGAGAGAAAACAGCAAAGGGCTTTTCAGCTCAGAGATCCAATATGGTGTGTTGGATGCTGCTGGAAGGCATCTGCAGCTCTGGTTGTATTTCCAGAGCTGCTGAGTGTTGATGGCTGGCTTCCTCCTGAATGCAAGCCAAGCATCATGGGCGTCTGCTATTAATGAGTGAGCAGAGGATCCTAATGGGGCTCTTGTCAGGCTGAACAGTACACACAGTTTATTCTTGCTGCAGCCTCCAAGGGTGGTTACTGGATGCTGAAAGACCCTACTGAGTCGAGGGTGCCCACAGAATAAGGGAAAGGAGAGCATGAGGCTCTATTCCCTGTGCACTGCCACTCCAGGCAGGGCCCTAAAGCTTTCCATGTCCCAGTCTATTTGTAAAGTCAAGAGGATACTGCACATTTCAGGGAGGTGCAAGGAAACCACTAGTGCCTGCAACTTTGATGAGCTCTTTTATCAACAGGTGCAGAGAATATAACTCACCTTCTACAACTGTTTTGAAGCTCCTACACAGCATGTCCATATACAATACATTTAATCCTGCATTTTGGTATGTTATTGTGAAGGAATGAAACCCTTAGGAAGCCCAGAAGGACCTTCATGGTTGGGAATATGAAATGCAATTTCTACTCAAGTCAACCAGTCGGTCCCTCTGGTCACAGGGGTTACTGGCATGGGACCAATGTCGCTGACACCCAATCAAGACACCACGTGCCCAAAGCCCAAATAGAAATTACTATATGTTGTGCTGCATGGATATGAGAAGGGAAAAAAGCAATGACCCTATTTCAGGCTTTCTGAGGACAACAGAACAATTGTTAGCCAGTTGTAAACACACTGGACCAATTCTGAAGGCCAGCAGAAGCAGCCTATTACCTAGAAAGCTCAACAACATCTCCAGTCACTAGAGTTTCTGCAGCCACGTGTCTAAACTGCTTTCAGAAATAGACTTTTGCTTCAGCACCTCTTCAAAACTCACTTTGGGTAGGAGTCTTAATATTTTACCAAATACACAGTAAATAACTGACTCCAGTTAAAATGCGAGCCCAACTCTGCTTAAACTGCCTTTGCAGGTAGGAATGAATTGGAGAGACACTTGATGTCGTCTCTGTTTGAATCCATTCAGCCATCCCAAATGACAAAGAAGGTTCAAGGAGATAAAAACATAAATCCAGCCTTTATGAAAGATGTTTGAGTGTCCCGATTACATTTAAAACCAGTCTCACTCACTTCCCACCGTGCATTACTGAAATGTCCCTAGCTTTACGAGGTATTGACATTTCAGTTCGTTAGTATTATTTACCACTGCAAAGTCAGCAAGGGCTTTAACACTAGCTCAAACCACAGAATATAAATAAGCAACTAGCAGATCATCTTAAGGGCTGGGTGGAGTCCTTTCCTTTCATCCCCAGCACCTCTCCCTATCCACTGCTGCCATGAACAGGGAAAAGGAGTGTTCGGGATGGAGTGCAGAATTTGGATCAGCCACACATGCACCCATAACAGGGAACAATCCTGCTAAACTCTCCCACTGAGACTCAAACACAAGCATCAAGAACCAAAGGCTTCTCATTCTCACCAGGAAAAATCTTTTTTTAAATAGAATCAATCTTCACTTATCTTGGCCAATTTGTTCCCATTTCAGCCCTTTTACAAACGCAACCTCGTGTCTAACCAGAACCAGTCAAGCAATTACACTTCAAATGTCTCTTGAAATCCACCTCCTTGGTAACCCAATAGCTCCTACTACTGACCTTCTACAAAGAAAATTGATGTACTTGTGCCTACCTGAGGGGGTATATAACAAATGCTGCAATGGGCCACTTCAACCCACCACTTCTCATTCTTAATTTTGTTTCTGGAGGTAATTTTCTAAAACACAATACCAACAAGTACAGTGACTTTCTTAATACCACTTTTCTTCATCAAGCAAAGTGTTCTTGTAGAGAATATGTATAAAGTACACAGAAATTTAGTATTACCAGTCCCATTGTATTAGCCCATGGCTTATTTCACCATGTAGTTCCAAGCTCTAGTTAAGAGCCACTAATGTCTCACTGGAAGATTTTAACTGGTTGCTATCATGACACCAAGAGACATGCACTTGTCTAAATGTTGGGGTTTTGTCTTGTTTAACCTCATGAAACAGTCCTTATTTTTTCTCCAAATTTTTTTTCTGAATTTTGGACTTAATCCCTTTGATCTTCATAAGGGTCTGTTGGCCAACATTATGCCTAGCAAGTTGTTTGTGGAACAATATACTAGCCTGAAAATTTGACATGAGAGAACTGGACTTAGAAAGGCAAACCATTCTCCAGTAACCCAAACTACCCTATATTTGTACTGTGAAAACAGGAAAAAAAAAAATCAAAGTGTTTGCTACAGGACAAAGAGCACCTATAATTGACTGGCTAGGTCAAGGACACACTTACTAAAGAAAGACATCTCAGAAAAATGTTCATCTCAATACATCTTTCCTATAAGACCACCAACAGGTAATTAGATTTTTTTTTCCCAGCAGCTAAAGGGGACATCAGATTTTTCTTTCAGAAAAAAATAAATCACTACTTTCATTGATGCTGGAGCTGTTTCACCATAACACGTACACAGCCAACATGTCAACAAATTCAACACAGCAGCTGCTAACAGAATTTTGTGTTATCTTTTCCTTCAAGAAATCTCAGTCTTTGTTTGCCCATCTGCTTAGAAAACCCAACACAATTAACATCTGCCACAAGAGCAGCCCAAACATTGTTCATTTTCTGTTTCTGAATGAAGACCTGCCTGGAATTTGAAGGACAAGCTCCATCTTTATGCTGCTGCTTCACAATTAAGCTCACTCCCATCTCTGGCTCAGGCACTGCAGATGTGAAATAGTATGGGAAGTACCTGTGAGGGTGGTCAATAAAAAACAGTGTGTGTCTTCCATCCTACATAGACTTCAGCTCCAACAAGGCTGCTCCTGCAACACCTAAAAGAGAGTTACTATTTCAGCTGGTGCAAGAAACAGCTTGGGTCTTGACATGAACTCCTGTGTCAGAGAGGATAAACAGAGAATGATTCCAGAACAACTCTATCAGCAGGTCGCAGCTGTGAGAAGGAAGATTTCTTCTAGTCTGATCCCCACTGTACTTCCCTCAGCCGTGCTTGTTTATTTGAGCTCAGCTTAGAGTTAAGGAATCAAGTTTAAATGTGTACTTGTTGTATATAACCATAATGCAACGGGCCAAGCTATTTCCCTGTGGTTCAGGCCAGCAATCAGTTCCTAACATATCATATTCCCATTCATATCCTCCAGACATTTTATTGGCTGGCCTATTCCATATTATTCCTGCATACAGGAAATTAAAGGGATGGAGGAATAGGGTATTAATGGAAGGTGCGTGGCACAGAATTTCATGGCATCAATTGGAAAGGCTCTAGGAATGGCCCAAGCTCTTTGATGGAGCTGGGTTTACTTTCAATGCAGCAGAGTGCTGTATGATTCAGACTTGGAAAATGGCACCTATAAAACACCAGGATGAAGAGACAGGTTACTTGACCTGCAAGACATTCAGTTTTACAATGTTTTTATTAGGGAGGTGGGAATTGGAAGTCTCAAGGACAAATATCTGGTGCAAAAAGGCACACTCCTACCCAAGTGAGGAGAGCATCAAAGATGCATCTGTTTTCTCAAAGGAGCCCTAATAAGTCATTTCACTACTTTCTGCCTCAAGTCAGAGATTGGAACAGTGGATATACATGTGCATATGAAGGATAGGCAAATTTTTGTTGTTGATGAATGTTTATATAGCCCTTTCAGATCCCATAGGAAGGGTGCTCCAAATTTGTATAACAGTCTGAAAGACCTAACCACACAACAAAAAGGAGCAGCATATGAAGAAGCACCATCTTAAAACACACTGCTCACCAACCTAAACAAACCCATCACAGGTAAAACAAGCAAAAATGGATTCAAAGTTCAGGATGAGAGGTAAGTTGTTCTGCCCAGCTTTCACAGCTACTCAATACAAACTGCTCTCGGATTCTGTTCCCTACAGAAAAACTCAAGCCATAATTTCTATCACCTACAATGACTTGTGTAAAGTTTCACATCTTTCTATAGGGGGAAATGGATTCAGAAGAGATGCTCAGATTCCATTGGTCTCTTTAGTTTTGATACAATTAGAGATGTTGAGAAGGTGATTGTCCCTTTGTTTCCCCTCTTTTTCTCTTTGTAGACTCAGAGAAGCATAATCCTGATTTGATAGCTTCTCCAAATGCTCAGGCTATGATTTATCAGTCCAGGAGGCTGCAGTGGAGAAGTAATTGCATTAGCACTGCCACTGATAAATAGTGCTTTCTTCAGACTTACGAGCCGCTGAGGGCTAATTACTCCTCAGATTCCAGATTCCGTTTGGCTTTAATCACAGGGTGAATCATCTCCTTCCAAACATGGCAGATATTAATGGCAGCACATTTATCCTAATTAATCTTCCACGGGGAAGGCCTTTTCTTTTAATTAAAGACATGAAAATGTGCAAAAATGACAAAAGAGCATGTGGCCAAGGAAGGATAATAATCAAAGCACCTCAGAGGATGGCGAGGATTGTTTTCGCAAGGAGATAACGTAATGAGCCAGATTCATCCTTGGCATCTGGATTTTGACCTTATTAAGCTGACACATTGAGACAAATTCATCTTCAACACTTCAGCTAAGGGAAAGTGGTGGTGATGAAGGAATGGGGGACCCACTTCTAGCATCTTTGGCTTCATGGCTTAGCCATTAGTACTCAAGCTCTCTCAGAGCCACAGCTCAATAACGATGATATGCAAAAGCCAAAAAAAATCAACAGGTTATTTGGCTGCAGAAACCTTCTGCTGCCATCTGTCTAAACACAAAACAAAGAACAAACACTAGAGCTCATGACAAAGTAGAATCAAAATTTCCATCAAATCTAAGCAACAGTAACATTTCACTTAACACTCGCTAGGTCCTCGGAGATATTCTTCAACCTATCAAACAAGTTAATAGGATGTGTTACACCAGCTCTTGCAAAGCTTGCTACTGGGAACACTGTTCACAAATACAGGCTCAGATGCCAGTCACTCTGCTGTGTGAACTGGATGCTGAGAATATGAGTTTCTTTCAAAGGCAGGCTTCATACAGGTTTTCTGTGAGCAACATGCAAAATACGTTCCTGTGAAATACGTTCCTGTGAATAATTGAAGATCCTGTCTGTGTTATATGCTTTACAGCATCAAGAATTCCTTTAAATTAGAGGTGAATCAAAGTGAATCTATGTTCATGGCACAAAATCCTCTTTAGCCAGACATAACTTTTTCTATCCCATGTCTCAGAGATAGGCTGTGGAGTGAAAAAAAAAACACCCAGAAAAAAAAAGACTTAGCAACAAGAACAACTCATCAGTCAGCCTTATTACATTATTTGGAGACAGTTGTCAGATTGCTTACCACCCCTGTATGGTCAGTTGATAAATACTCAGCTAGGGTCTGAGCAGTGGGTTTACAAAGAGGCAATTATTCTCACAATGTGAACAGATAAGATGGTGGAATAAACATTTTCTTTGAGATTTCTCATAGTATATTTAACTTAGAAACGGTTTTGTTCTCGGCATCTCCCGTAATTGCAAAGGAGAGACCCTTACACAGTGCTGTCCCTGGGGATTCTACCTGTATTTGTACCTTATGGCTTCCTTAAGCAAAAGGCCATTTGAGCTGCACTTGCACGTATTGCTCTTTTCATTTATGAAGT
Source organism: Aegotheles bennettii (assembly GCA_013398125.1). Lineage (NCBI taxonomy): Eukaryota > Metazoa > Chordata > Aves > Caprimulgiformes > Aegothelidae > Aegotheles > Aegotheles bennettii. The sequence continues at coordinate 2,233,561 of VZRW01011345.1, read as the reverse complement.
TCAGAAAACCCTGTTTGCAGACCCTCTGAAGGGAGATCATGATGCAGAACAGTTCTTGCCCTGACCCAGCATATTTTAAATATCACAGCTTCAGTCTAACCTGATGGTTACGTGGTGTTTCCAAGCACTGAAGAAATGTACCTACTGGTACATTAAGTGAGACTGCAGTCGATACTTCTAAAGTGCCTGTTTATGCTGCAGCAGAGAACTGATAAACATCCCTGCTTCTAGTTTCTCTTAATTTAGAATTCATTACCTCTCTCTTTCCATGAAAGATAAACCAATAGCTGCCCTTGACAGCTGTTTTCTTTGGGGTCATTCTCTCTATCCACCCATCTACTCTTTCTTCAGGGGGTTTTGCTCACTGTAATGCTAGCTCTATCAATTTCATTCAATCCTTCCAACACAATCTACAGGGACTGAGGAGGACAGCAAAGCCAAATGCATTTAACCATTTGGATACCAGGCATCAGTGTGAATTATGATAGTTGAAGGAGCTGTGGGCAACAGCAAGAGTTCCATCACAAAGAGTATGAGTAAATGAGATTATGCCAAAAGGTGAGACACTCAGCAGGATGCCTGCTGGATTGACTTGAGATGCTCTATTTCGGTTCAGCTAGTATTGCACCTGGCTGCAGACTCTGCCAGGGCCTCAGCTGGAGACTCAGTTGTGTCAGTGTGCCAGATATACATAGGGCATATCCAGCCTTTTTAGAGCAATGATTACTTTCCAAAACTCTCATTTATACTCAGAAAAGGACAGCTACGATTGCTTGAGCAGCATGAAAATCCCCTATTAGATCAGTGGTTCACGTAGCCCAATGTCATTTATCCAACAGCAGCCATATGAGATGCTATTTACAGAATATGAAGTCTGTGTGATCCCTTCCTCAGCACATTCCATCAACACCCACAGCCATTGCACAAGGGATGTTGAAGAGAACATATCCCTCCCTATGTCTTTTAATATCCATTCAGAGACATTACTTGTGAAGTTATCTTTTCCTTTTCAATCCTGCTGACATTATTTTAAAACTCCTCCAGTTATTCTCAGCTGAAGAAAGATGCTCAGGTGGGAAACTTGTGCAGGAAGGTAAAGATGAGTCTGGAGAACAAAAAGGGCAATGGAAAATGAACAACTTAAACTATGCCATCCTCACTAGTAACTCAGGAGTATAGCAAAACATTTCCTACTGGTCTAGAAAACCAGCCTGACACTGTATGGAGGTTTTCCAGGAGCCTTCTGAGGATTTAGTGTCTTAATTCCTATGATGGCACCACACAGCTGAAACTTTTAGACTGTAAACAACTCAAAGAGGAAGCAGAGGCAGTAACTTCCATACTGCCCCTGTGAAAACTGCAGTAATGGCCTTGATAGAACTTTTCATGGTACCGTAAGAACATTGTGACTCCTTGTTTTAGGAGGACCATGGGTTTCTCACATTATTCATTCCTCAGCCACCTCTTCAGCATGACAAAAGATGGGTTACAGAAGAAACCCCCAAGTTATTTTTTTCTGTTCCTGGCAGAAGTTATTTCTGCTCATATTCTGTGATCAGCATTTGCTCACTGAAGCTATAAGGTTTTCTATCTGAAAAGCCCACTGCTAGCAAGGGATAATCTGTAATAAATTAGTGCAGAATGGCAAGAACAATATTGACAAACCTTAGATGGTCAAAGCCCCAAAATGCTGATAGCAGCAATAGAATTTAATTAGGTTTTTAAAGTAATCAGAAGAGGGTGAGCATCAAAAGGCTTCAAACTACACCAGGACTTAAAAGGAGAGTGGTCTTGCAATTTGTCACTCTTTGAGCTGAAAAGGCTTTGACAAAACCACTACAGACTTTTTAAGCTATTTTGTCAGGGACATCCCAGAACTCCCTCCTGCCATTCCTGGAACAGTTTACTAAAATGTTCATTCTCTGTCTGGTTGTTTTAGACTGTCCAATACTGGCTCTGTTCCCAGATCAGGTGATTTGAAAATTTATAGGGACATGATGGACTCCAAAAAGCCAGTCCATGATGCACCAATAATCCCATAAGTAGTCTTCAGTTTCAAGGGTTTATGGCTAAGGACAACTAAGGAAGCAATCTCTGAAGTAAACCTGGTAAAGTTTCTGTAGCAGCACTCCGTTCTGTCCTTGGGTTGGTCCTGTTCTACAAAGAGGGGCATGGGGCAGAACCAGTAGTTCCACCTCTTACATTACAAAGCTGGAAATGCTATTCAAAAAATATGTTTTCCTCCATCCCGTTCCCACAGAGTGAGCAAAATACCACCAAATACCAGAATTGGGAACAGTGTGCCAAACCCATCTCTGCAAAGCAAAATCCTGCTGCCAGAAAGCAACATGTGGGGAAAATGAACCATCAACTGTGCCAAACCACTCCCTCAATGAAAAGTGACCAGCTACTGTTTCTACGGTGGATGGGAAAGACCTCTGTCTTTGTATGGCACTGGAAGGAGACCATGTTCCCTGGCAGCAAAGCCTTCCCCTCTCCTCAGCTGTAATAAAAAGCCACCTCTCCCTCTCTCCTTACCAACCTCTCATTAAAGGTTCAAATGATCCCCAAGCAGAGAAATGTAATTAGGATCTAGCTCCTGGGAATTACTATCAGTTTGCTCACACTGGCTGGTAAATGGCTGAACATCTCCATCCGCCTGTCACGCCATGATAGGGTTTCCAGATTCTTTGCCACTGTACAGCACAGTGGCTCCCAGAGCTCAGGAGAAATCCTGCCTGCAAGCCCTCAGCACAGCCTAGCTTTGTGTTCTCCTGATAACACAGACTGCCAGACAGTGTTGTTAATTAGAAAAGCAGCCCTAACGCAAGAAAGTTGAGATTAACCCATTGAGTCACCATATCCATTTCCCCACAGAGGAGCAATCTTGTTTAGAACCTCCTTTCACTGAAACTCCAAGCACCATCATTCACATGGAGGAAGGAGAAAAGGAAACAGTGGGTTCCCATTACTGAGGCATATTAGACCTCAATAAAACACCAGTGTGGTAAACAACCACAATAAGAAAGGCTTCTCTTTAAAAGAAAACAGGTGGTGCTCAGCAGCAGAGGATCAAGGAGAATCCTTCAGTCCTCCTTGATCATCCAGGTGGACTGAGTCTGGAAAGCAGGAAATTTTTCTTTCCTTCAGAGCCAGGCTCTGTGTGACCTCAGTCATGTCCTTTTACCCTCTAGACCCCTTTTCTCACCCAAAGATTCAAGAATAGTTGCAACAACCCATGTTCAGCCAAAGGCCCCAAACATGACTACAGAAATACCACAGCAAATGCCCAAATCATTAAAAAATTCTCCATTTCTAAAAGCTCTGTGTTGTTTGTCAGAGATCTAGCCAGTCTACACTGTGACTCCCTTCTGGCCTGTCAATCTGGTTTTAGTTCTCATTAAAAAAACCCAATGCATTCAACCATGTCTCCAATACAGCATCACCATTGGTAGCTGGGAACCCTGATGCTCTCCAGCTGTGATGTTTTACTCTCATGGCATGGATTGCATCTTCACAGTTTCCTTTATCTTCAAGTCCTTGTGTCAGCTTTATTCTTTACACTACTCTGCTAGCCTGTCCTGTTATTTACATTATTATGTGATCAACTGTTCCACTGCAAGCACCACAGCATGCTGATGTATAAAGGCTTTTTTGGTTTTAAAGGGTGGACTGAATTTTCCCAAAATGCACATAATGAGGAATTGCCAGAAATAACCACTGCCCTTGCCCAAGTTCAAAATACAATGCTGTATATCATTTAATACTGGTGTTATTATACAGACCAGAACCTTGGCATTTCTGTCACACCTTAATCTGAAGTGAGAGAAGGCTGTACCATTGGATCCATTTCTAAAATTGGGTAGAAAACTGATCTACAAAGGCTGTAGATCTTTAAGAATAATTTTCTTTGGTAAGAAAGAGCTAGAATGTGTCCCACCATTGCAGGGGGTGAAGAAATGAGACTACAAGGATTAAATGAAGGTAGGGACATGTTAGACCAAGGAATGGGCCAGAGGTCAGGATGGGGAGGTCTCCTTGTCTATGGAACAGTAGAGTTCCCATTACTGTGAACATTTCAAATCAAACTGCATGAGGTACAAGAGCAAGCAAGATTAGAAAAAAACTCAGAGGGTAGTTCATGCCTTCCCTTTACCCTATTATCCTTCATTTTATTAAACAATCACACCTACATTCTCCTCACTCATTCCTCTGAGTACAATTAAACTCTACTAAAAAATCCACTTTAACAAAAAAACAAACAAAAAAAGCAACATTATCTCTGCTGCCTTCACTTGCTCTCTGCTCCAGCAGGTAGAAAAACACCATGCTCAAATTAGCAGCCAAGACGTTTGCAGCTCTTTTGAACTATATCTTTAATTCCAGCTGCATCTGGGTTCAAAGAAACTGAATCCCATCTGCATTTTATTTCTCAGGCTCAAACAAGAGCTCTGGGTTAAGATGAGTAGATCCTTGCTCTGTCTTTCGCAGGTATTCTTCAGGGCATCAAAGTTTCATTCGAACCGTTACCTTACAGTCAAGAAATATATTGCTTATGGATCCCCAGGGAAAATTACACAAGTGAAAGATATTAAGTGCACAGCCTCAATATTTGTCCATCCCTTCCCAAAGATGCACAAGACAAGGCTACTCACTTCTTGGACAATAACTGGTCAATTATTTTAAAGCCTGAGGGGGAGCAAAAGCACTAACTGAGGTATTAAAGCAAAGCATCGTTAACAGCACTGTGTGTTCACTGGAGCAACATAATGAAAAGGGAATATTTATAGCCCATACCAGTTTATGCAGTGAGCACATTTGCCCAGGTTCAGCGGGCTGCACAGGCTGGCCAAAGTCTGAAGTGTTTGTTGATTTGAAGATATTTGCCGAGTTTTCATTGTCACAGGTGGAGAAGACAACAGGCACATTGCTGACAAACCTGAAGCCAAAAGCACTGCTTTGAAAGCACAAGAATGGAGAGCTGGTTGGAAATTTTATACTTTTGGGCATTCATCACTCATGGTTGGTAGCTGGCAAGTTGTCAGCAAAATACAGAAGCACACAGTAGATTATTTTCAACCAGCTTCTTTTTGCAGCCAGGAGAACAGGCCAAGCTTGACAATTAAGAGCAGTCACATTCAGAACAGATACCAGCAAATTAACTCCAATTATATTTTTTTCCTCCTCCCCACGCAGTGTATCCTAAAGTTCGTGGATGCAAGCAGAGAATAAAGTGGATGCTGAAGGGGAAAACACAAGGTCTCATTTACAATGTAGTCAGAAGAACTGTAGGAAAGGAAGGATAAAATATTACTGCAAGCTAATAACAGCAGGGAAATGGCATTAGCCATAGCAATACTGCTGATAACAAGGTATTTATTTAGAAATTATCAAAATAAGGAAGTTTGATTTTTTTTCCTAGTGGATTTTTGGGGGTGAGATGAAGAGAGCTCATGGAAGAACTTCACAAGCTTTAAAGCCAGATTTAAGCAAAGCTGTGCAAAATGTCAAATGCAGGCTTTGTTTCAGTGAGCTCAGTCTGAGCAGCTTATGTCAATTGCTTCAACAGCACAACTGTCCAGCTCTCAAAGCTTACCTGTCTCAAATGCCCCATCACCCATCAGAGTCCCAAATGCTCAGCCTTCAGATGGATGGTGCCAGAAACAACTGCTGCGTTCAATAACATCATGCACTCCAAACACCCATAAGAGGGAGGCAAGTCTTAAAACAAAAGAGAAAATCAGTGGGGTTGCAGTCCAGAGAACACTTTTCAACGTAGACTATCAAATAAGGCACCGTTCTTTGACTTTATTTTCAGCTGACAGGCTTCTAAACTCTTATTTCCCCGGCAAGGCCACTGCAAATAAAATCCTTTTACAGTAGGCTGCAAACTCAGATAAACCACTACTCCTTATTGTCACCAACATCCCTTCCTGGCACGTAGCACTGTTCAGTACTGTCTTTGGGGAAAAAAAATTACACACCATGAATCTTCTTGTGACCTTTAGAGCAAACTTTTCACAGCAAGAAGAATGCCTGAGCTCTCTTGGCCAATGCACACACGCTCAGTCAGCACAGGAAACAGCTCGAGATGCTGCCCTTTAGGCTTCCATCACTTATCAAGACAGCAGGCTGTCAGGCTTCTGCCTGACATCCACTGGCCCAGGAAAGGGAAGTGGTGACAGTTTACCTGAAGAAAATAATAGCATATGGCTGGGTATTTTGGCAGGAGAAAAAAAATTCTACCTAGCAAGGGTATTCTAATGAAAAATCAGAGATATTTGCTGAACAGAGGCACTCTGATTGAAGACCACAGGAGTCATTATTCTAACCCAGTAGAAACATACCCTTGAGAGCAGTTTGGGTAGGGTAACTGGAAGAACATAAAGAGATAATGCTAAGCCTACATTTAATGTATAAGAGATTTCAGCCCTCTAACACCTTGTATCCCCATTTCACTCATGTTCTGCCTCTCTCAAAGAGCCTGAATTCCACCAGGAAGGAGGGGGAATATCACTGAAGGACACATCTAGGTCTTTCTCCTCCTTCCTCCTCTTTATATTTGTATAGAAAATCAAAGATGACTTTCCATTTTTACTCAAGGGGTGAAGGCAGTAATCACTCTCACAGCAAGTTGTATCACCTGGAGCATCACACACTATTATCTCACAAAAGCTGCATCAAACTCAGGAATTAATTGACGATTTCTTTTTTAATTTATGTTTACAGAACTTTACAACATGAATCCAGAATTCCTTGGCTTATGCTCTGTACTAGAAAAGTTAAATTATTTCCTTTAGGAAGATTTTTGGGATGTAAAGAAAACAAATAGGCATAATAAAAATAAATCAGCTCTTGCTTCTCTGGTTAATGCATGTAACCTTGCCTATTGCCCAATTCAAACTCCATCCTCACAAATGCTTTAAAGAGCAGAGAGACAAACTTAAAATAAAAATGACAGTGGGGAAAGAGCGGAAGGGGAGAGGAAAGGAAGGAAAGATGAGTTTTCAGATGAGATCTGAAAACAGATGGGGAGTGACTGAGGCACAGAGATTCATTGTTCTTGCAGAAATAGCTCTGAACAGATTATTAAAAGCAGCCCATCTTGTACTGTCACACTGATCCACAGGAGTCTTTCCTAGAAAATCTAGCAGCTTTCTCCCCCATTCCCAGCTCACAGCTTTCTGCAATCACTTCCACAAGTAACCACATCCTTTCCCTTGAGATCTTCTTTTCCCTTCTGCCCGTCTTGTTCTGAATGTGGCTGTGATGGTGCACTCAACCTGCCTCATGCCACCTCTTCACACCCTGACGGTGCAAGCAGAAGTAGTCCTAGGGCTTCTCCACTTTATTTCAGGACACTGACTGGAAATCTAACAAGGTAAGCACACAGTGAAGCTTTCCCCAGTGCTCAGATGCAGTGTTGGAATATAAGAACATGAGCATCAGCTTTTAATTCTCTGCATAATTGAGCACAATAGACTTGACTCCTAAAGAATACTAACACAAGACTCAGATCTGCTTGACTCTGAGCATGACAGCCTCTGAATCAACTGCTGAATCTTGCCTTGGCTGCATGAAGGTCAAGACACACATGCATTTAGCATACATGCATTGCCCATCTTTGCTAAAACCAAACCCAGTTTCTCCTTAACTGAAAGCAGAACTTTGATGACTTGCAAACAAAAAAATAAAATAAAATATCAGAGCTTCTTGGTTAGGTTTGAGGGAACTCTGCAGATAAGACCTGGAAAATGTAGTCAACCAGCCAAACTATGTAGGCAACTTCAGAGAAAGACACTCACTTTGCTTCATGAATTCATTCCTAAGATATAGGCATTGCTCAGATTCTTGATCAATCGTCCCATCAACCCGATTCTGTCAATCAGAGTCTTGACACTCCTAAAAAAGAATGAATTATTGTCTAGGCAAGGAATTTGCTCGTTATGCCTTTTAACATCCTAAGAGTGGAACACAAGCTGTGCCTATAAGTTGCTGAACTTACCAGTCCCTGTGCCCTGTGCTTTGCTGAGCCACTGGAGCACAGGTATAAATTATACTTAGTGGAACAAGGCCACATACAAGCATCACCATTTATTAATGGGGGACTTTAAAGTGACTTTCACTTGCTATAGGTGTTATGGCCAGGCTTATTTCAGTCTTTTCAATGGAGGGCTACCCTTCTGAAAAGATTTAAATCTTTTCAGATAAGATTTTTCTTCAACACAAAGGAGCAGAGCTAAGGAGACACTCCCCCTCCTTTTCCTCCCCCAGCCACACTGATTATGATATATGGCAGGTGGTGAAAAGCAATTTCTAAGAGTATCAGGTATGTTTTAGCTCAGGTCCTCACTTGAGGAAAGCTGCATTGCCTGCCCACTGGCAACTGATCTGCCAGGTTCCAATTTAAGCAGTAGATTGCCACAGCTATCCAGGCATTTCACATGCCTTGCATGGTCACTTCTATCAAAAATGCAAAATCCTTTTTTGGATGCTCCAGAAAACACCAGCAAGGCAACTGGCAAGTCTCAACAGCTTCAGGGCATCCTTGCTTTTCACATTTAAACATTACCTTTGGTATTGACTTAGTATCACTTCATAAACAATTTCAGGAATGTTCTAAGAATTTGAGATTTAAAGCTATCCAAGGAATTTTATCTTTTCAATTGGATAGCAAGTTCTACCAAAAGATCTAAGGCTCAAGGTTTAGCATCATAGATGGTGGCCTACAATAGTTCTGGCACATAGCTGGGTACTGCTAACTCAGAGAAACAAAGGCACCGTATGTGGAAGATCAACTTTGGACTTTGCTCCCTAAAAATACAGGGCTTAAATCCTGTCAAAGTATTTGGATATGTCAAGAGTGGCCTATGGGATCACAAAGGAATTGCCTCAGAGGCAGAAATACCATCCATATTTCTAACCTCTGTCCAAGTCACTGACCTCTCCCTTCGCTGGATGTGTGACAGAAGGGATAAACAGAACCACTGACATGTCCAGACTAACCCATCAGATATCCAAGCCTAGGCTAGGACCCCTTCAAGGACTAAAGGCACCTCTGGAGACAACACATTGAGAAAGAAATTTCAGCACCAGAAGCTCACGTAACTCCATTTTTCTCTAGAGCTGCATTAGTCCAGGTCAGGATCTACCTGGGTAACCAACCATCTATATGACCGACAGCCTCATACACAGTGCCTGTGAAGAAGGAGTTGGTTTCTCTTTCTTGAAAACACACCTGAACAGTGCCATAGGTTGCTCATTGTACCACTCAGCTGCAGGCACTCCTATACCTTGTGACCATCTCCGTCTCACACCATCCACAGCTTCCATAGCATTACCTCTGCCTGACCCTGATCTTGCCTTTTCCCAAGGCATGTAGCACAGACCCACAGCTTTCAAAGCATCAGCCTCCTCATCTAGTTCTTGGCTTAATATCACCCTGTATTCCTCCAGCTCCAGACTTCTCCTTTCCCTCATCGAGACCCTTTTCAAGTAGGAAGGTAAGAAACAGATAACCCTTAGCTTCTGGCATCTTCCCAAAAACCCCCATTTCCAGAGATATTTCTGTGGTCATAAGAAAAAGCTTTTGTAGCTTTTCCCAAGACTGCTGCTGCTGTTGTCAGAGAAGAAAGTCTCTGTAGAGAGACTATGAGTGTGATGTACTGGTAGGAGGAGAGATGAAGAGGGCAACTCTCAAAGCCAGTGCCAGTTCTGGGAAGGGAGCCACAAACAAAAGGCAAACAACTCACAGCCATCCCCCTGCCTTGTGAAATCCAGGGGCCATCCCAGCAAAGCTACACAGTATAGTCACATTTTATTATCATACCAGGAAGCCCTCTGAGACATCAGCATCAGCCTTTCCATCAAGACTATGCTTAATATATAACAGGCAGACAGAAAAATGTCTCCACTCACAATAGTGAGTATTTGCCACACTTGGCTGCAGAAAGTCACCCCAGCTGTTACACACAGGCCCAGAGGACAAAAACTATTGATAAGCAGCTCTTAAGTTTTCCACTGAGGTCTCAGCAATCTCTGCTTATGTTCCCATTCTGCAGGGTCTATAACCACATGCACAGATTTAACCAGCAGAACAAAATCAGCCACTCTCTGTGGGATTATTCAGATGCTGACTTGGTGCCCTGGAGGGGCTGAGACAATATTCATGAGTCAGTGACTGATGAGAGAAAGGAAAGAAGAGGCAGAAGGATGGAATAAGAACAAGAAGGGAAGAGCTAGAAGTCATCTGCAAACCTCTATTAATCACATTGAACAGCAGCATGCCTCTCCCCTAAAACCTGATAAAGCACTGAGGATGTGGCTTTCAAATGCTTATGGTTTTATCATAACTTTTTAAACTTCAGTATAAGTATCTGAACATAGGAATTGAGGCCTCTTGCTACAGAGATAGACGCAAAAAGGGAAACTAAGATTGAATGCATCAGTAAAGAGGAGATTCAGATTAATTTAAACTGAGTGTTACATTTTTATGACATTTTCTCAGTAGATGCAATAGACCTCACAGGAATGATTCATCCACCCAAAAGCTGTTTGAGCCAATATTTTTTCACAACCAGTGGCTTGATCAATTTGCCTGGGGATTTGAGGTTTACAGGTGAAGTGCAGTCCTTAAGAAATTTTCCTCCCTCTGAGAAACCAGCTTTTCTGGAAATTACCAAATCCTTTGCTGTTTTTCTAAAGTCATTCAATACTGCAGGTGCCAGCAATGGCTTATATACAATCTCATGAACAGCCATAAAAATAGCTGGAAAAATCACCTTGAAATTGTGTCTGTCTGCCAGAAATCCTGCTCTCTGGCACTGCTCAGCTGAGATCATCTTTTGCCTGAAGAGCTACCCTGGTTTTGTATGGTTACACAGGTACAGAGCATTTGCATATGGATACAAAGCAGTGCTTTCCCTGACTTTTTTGATCTTGTTGTAATTATTGACCCTGATAAGGCTGAAAAGCAAAGGTCACACATTGCCCCATATGCAACAAGCTATGCAGAGGTCACCAAAAATCCTACAAAGTTCTACCAAGATCCTTAGGGGGATTCTTTTGTTGTTTCCCCCACCCTAGTAAGATTCCCTTTCCTTAAGGATTCTCATTTCCCACATCTTCACGTACTTCCAGATCCAGTCCTGACTGCTTTCACAAAGCCATCTTTGCCTCTTCTTCCTGACCACTGACTCTCCACTGTCAGGTGCACATTCCCACTGTCTGTCAACCGAGTCAGAACAGCAATGATTGTTCTGCTGTGAACACACAGAATTTTGAAGTTCTCCAAAGTCAGAGACTAAGCCAGAACTTGAAGTAAGGCCTCTGGGGCATGAGGTCTGTGGACCAACATAGTCCTTCATACGCTTTCAGATGAGCCAGGCAATTGCCACTTCGGTTGCTGTCTGAGGACCCTTCATGACTGACATGTCCTTAGGTGAACTTTATGTGACTTCGTTTTCACCTAACCTGAAAGATTCAGGTTTGTACCTTTTTTCCTCTAACATAACATCTTTAATGCCTCCAGAAGTTCCTGGAATGCAAAGACAAGGGTGCAAGGTAGCCATCACTTCGGTGTCATTTTTCTTGTTCTTGGAGAGCAACAGCCTATATTCCAACAGAATAAACTTCTTCAGTTTATTTTGCATTCTTCATGTCTACATCTCATGGTGGCCAAATGAAAAAGTCATCGGGGTAAAAAAAAAAAATCATTAAAGCAATCTTCAGCTTTTCTGTGGGCAAAGCCTTTCCTACAGCTTTCTGTAGACACTGCTATCCCAGGGATCTTATTTTATGTCACTAACCACTCCAAACACAGGCATGGACAACACATGTTGAACTAAATAGTCCATATGGCATCCCTTATACTCAAATGGAGTGGTCTTTGCAGACGCATGCTCCAACGAGACAAGCTGGCTGCTGGGCAGGTCCATTGCTGACCTCTGATGGTCAGAGTCAGACTTACATGGCCAAGGACAGTCTCCAGGACAAGATGGAAGGATCCCTCAGCCCTGTGTTTGTCCCTCCTCCAGATAAGAACAAGAAGCTCCTGAGCTGTCAATCGTAGTTTGCCTAGTCATCAGTGACTAGTTTGGGGTGAAGAAACCAACTTGGAGAAAACTTTGCTTTAACCCAACTGTCTCTTCTTTGCAGAGACTAGTTTAAGCAAAGTCTTGGACTACAGGGGCAGGAAGAAGTTGCAAGTCAGTGGCAAGGCCATCCTTAAAAGTAGAATTGAGGGTCCCATGCTAACCTCAACTGACCACAGTGAATATGTTCACAACACACCAGTGCCCGGTTACAGCACGAGGGGACCTTACTGTCCAGTTTTCTGTCTGCCCAGCTACAGCAAGTTCAACAATAACAAGTATTGAAGCTACTGAAACTTCCTGTCCCAACAACCACAACTGGCTCAGGAACTCAGTCCAGATATGAACACCCACACTGGGATCCACCATGACTGATAATTAGACATGGCCATAATCAATGTTTCCTCACTGCAGAGCAACACAGCAGAAGTCTTTAAACAGGAAATATTTTGTAGGGGGTAGGAGAAGGGCTGGGGCATTTCAGTCCAACTGCTCCCTCCCCACCCTGTTCCTCCCCCCTCCCTAAAAGTCACAGGAGCTAAAATAACATTTATTTCAGCAAATGTCAGAAGAAGGAACTTTCATGACTCATCAGCTGTTGTTTTAGCCTGCAAGGGACTATAAATTACACTAATTAGAACATGGTATTTTTCTTGCAGTTATACAAAACACTGTCTCTTCCTGTGACATCTAAGAGCAGAGCCATCAAGCAGGAGCGTGCTCTGTACATGTTTTAACTAGAATCCACAATTCACTTGCATGAAAATCCTCCGAGCAGCAAATTGGCGAGAGCTGGCAGAGTGTATCAAGAAAGCTGTGCTGAATTATGAGAGGAGGGAGAGTAAATTAGCGGCCAATCAAACCTGTCCAACCAGAAAGGGAGCCATTCCTTACTGTCAGGGACTACAGCACCAGTATCACTTTCACTCTGAGCAGAAAGAAGGTAATTTATGGGGTCTTCAGTCGCTCACACCATCAGTCCGTGCGGATAAGAAGTTTCACGTTTGTGGCTGTGTGTTTTCTGGGAGCAGTTTATTTGCATTTAGCCACATACACACATGCACAATCTTAGACAAGCCAAACTGAAAAGCCAGGCTATAAGCTGTCACTTCAGTTTTCAAGCCTGAATTATCCCAAAGTAAAAGCAGAGATTTATTCGGAGCTCAACATCCTAAATCTGGCAATTACAACAGGCTCCTGCAGAGCCATTGCCCTGACTCACCTTCCAGCAATACTCCTTCAGGGACAAATAAAAAAAGGGGTTTTCTGCTGTGCTTCTAGAGCGTGGCAGTGCATTATGGAGTCCCAGTCTATACGTCCCCCCAAGGTGGGCATGTGTGTGAACAATATGCCCATACAATAACTGCATTGATGAGAAGGGTGCTGCCCTACAGCGGAGCTGCTTCTGGCAGTACCCTATTCATCACAACAGAATTTGAGGAGATTTGGCTGATTTCCCCTTTCCAGGAAGGGAGAAAGTTGCCTGACCTATGAAGGTCGATGTGATTCAGTTGCCCACTGATGGTACAGCTGAGCCAAGGGTTATGGGGCAGGCTGGAGGTGGATCTGAATGAAGGAGAGAAACCACTGGCCTTGGTCAACAAACAAGTTATCAGCTAGATTTAGTCACATTTTTTTCTCAGAAAGCTGTGGTTTTCTCCTAGAAAGACAGTGACCTTCCTCAAAACAGGACTCCTTGGTGTTTCACAACATTTTAAAGAGTTCATTAAGCTCAACAGTAGTTAGTTTAGTGATTTTTCACTAAAATTTTGTGTGTCACTGCCTAGAAGCAACAGAATATCTACATTTTGTATTGCCACCAGGCTTCTCAACAATGTGGAAAATTCTGAAAAGAAATAAAACTTTTTGTTTTAGCAAAAGAATACTGTCTTGGTTGCAAAGCCAACACACAACCCTGCCTCAATCCAGAGACTCCCAGCACAAACACTACAGCAATGTCGTCCACTTGTGCTTTGCGTGGAGATCGCAACAGCGAGGGGCAGAGCCCTCGGACTGATGCTGTGCTAAGAAATAAAAACCTTTGGCACCAGCAAAGCCCCAAGGAGCATTTTCCCAGCTGTTTGGAGCAGGGGCCTGCAGGGGTCCTTCTGGCTGCTCCTTGCAAGCCACCACCACCGCAGCCAGAAGCAGCTGGAGAGTGAGTGCTTCGGGGCAGCTGTTATAACAACCTCCCCTCCCAGCCGGGTGGGGGGCACAGAGATGGACCCAGATGCCTCCCCTGGGGCAGCCCGGACAAGCGCTGGCTCCCTGCCCCATTGCCCGCAGGGATGTGCTGAGCTCCTCACCTGCACCCCACCTCCACAGGGAAGAAACAGCCACGTTCCCTTCGCCTTTCCTGCTGAAGTTAGCAACTCGAGGAGCTCAGCAGTATCTGGCGGACATCTGGCTACTTGGATTTCCAGACAATGACTCATACACACATCCTGGGACAGCAGAACCTGCGGCATGCAGAAGGGATATTACCAAAGGTCCCACTTTCTCTTGATTGTGCAAGCTTTAATTGGCACCTGAGCCTCTTTTAGACCAGATGAGCCAAGGGGCTAGTTTGGGGATTTACATCCACCCCCCGAAAACAGCCCCTCCGGCAAGGCAGCCATGCACCAGCAAGGGGAACCAGACAAGGGGCCACAGGGGGATTTGTATATGCAGCTCCACAGTCCAGGGCATTACCAAGGGAGCAACAATCTAAATCAAAAAATTAATTCCTTAAAGAAAGGGAAGGATTCGGAAAGCTTGTTCCTGCAGTTTGCTATGAACCACAGCCCAGGTGCAACAGAGGCAAGTTTTCTAAGCAAAAGAAGTCACCAGAACCCTGGCCCAGGTTAGCAGAGAGCAGATTCTTGCCCTTCACACTTTATAACACAGCACAGTCATGCATGAGCTATCAAAGCTTGAAGAGCCCTAATCTAGAATAACACTTCTCAGCCAGGGGATTGTGAAAGACAAATAGGACACTGCTAGGTGCTGGAAATATCATTCCTTGAAGTACAGAAAATGTTGCTATTCCACTGCTGGCCAAGATCTACATCACCTTTTTGAAGCATGTACAAATGTAAATGGACCCAGCATTTTCCCAGTAGGGTTTTTTAACTCTTAATTTCACAGTAAATAGCACCAAAAAAGAGAGGAAAAATCTTTAGCTTCTGTTAAGGTACCTTCACCCCAAAGAGACAGAGATGCACTGCCCTGGAAGGTCCCTATACACTGTACATGCCATAGCAGGACAGAGCAGCTGGAGGCACAGACAGGTGAAGCTACCTAAAACCCATGGTATATTTGTCCTGTTCACAGAGCTGCTGCTCCTCAGACTTAGAGATTTTCAGCAAGTGCCTCTCTGCTCCTGCAGGCCTTGCCCAAAAAGGATGGAGCCCAAACACCCCCTTGCTGCCCCCCAGTCCCACCCTGCCGTGGCAAGGGAGCACAGGTCTGCTCTGTGCGAGGCTTCCTCAGTAAAACAGACAACATATGGCATCCCACGATCAGCCTCATGATCTCATCTTGTCTGACTGCTATTTTTACAGCTTGTTATTAATAAGCATAAGCCAGGCATTTGAGGTGCTGTCATGTTGGATATTCACACACTTACAGCCCAGATGGTGCTTTATCAGGGCTAGAGATTGCCAGGCAGAGGAGCATGCAGAGGGGAACCACACATGGCTGCACACAGGCTCTACTCCCTATTCCCAGCTACAAGTAGGACACCAGTGAGATGAGAATGGAGGAACAGGTATGTGCTCAAGGGAAACAAAATGACCTAGTAGCAAAACCACAGCACTAGCCCTACCTGGATGAACCAAAGGAGGATGAATCACGATCTGCAGGTCCCACCAGACTCGCAAAACAAACAAAGCTCTCCTGATGGTCTGGGTAGGGATATGTACTCTCTGAGCAGGGGTGGCAGCTCAACAGCTGAGCTCCATAGCTTTCATTATTTCCACTCCCCCTGCTGTCTATCACCTTCCCACTGCATTAGCAGAGAAGAGCTAAATTTAGGACACCTGTGGGTAGGCTCACATGTGACCCTGCTCTCATCCTCCTCAGACCTACCGAAGTCCTCCATGTCTTCAGGTCACCTCCACCACTAAATCCCAAAGCAGTGCTGAGGTGGTAATTAGTGCAAGCTCCATTCTTCACAGCCTGGATGGGGGAGAAGTCTGCTACTGAGACGCAAGAGCAGGTCTCACCCACTGTTTCATGGGCTGAATAGACACACGCTATAAAGAATGTGAAGACATTGGGGACTTGTAACACAGATGCCCAGTAGTGGCTGCATCCATGCCACTATCCAGGGTGTTGTCTAGACAGGTTCAGGCAGCCTAAGAGAGCATCAAGGTCAGATCATTAGATGAGTTCAAAGTCCACCTTTCAGCCATCAAGGTCTTTTAGCTTGGATGGACACTGGAGTCCCTGGGGGCACTGCAGCCCTACCTTGACTGGTTTTCCCATTATACCTCTTCCTGCAGAGACTGCCACAAGAGGGGCTGCAACAAGTTCCCTTTGACCAGGGAACAAAACCGGTCTCCTTGCTGACCTCATGACCCACCATTGCTACAGGGGTCAGCCCTGCTCGCATCATGTGCTCAAGTGTTTTGACCTACAGATATGGAGAACAAAATCTCTTTGAAGTCAGCAATATCCAGAGGAAGAACAAAAAGAGGTAAAATGCCCTCCAACACACAGGAGGCAGCACACAAGTGAATGAGGCAGCAGTCTCTGGCAGCCTGGCAGGCATGGAGGGGGCACACATACCACCAAGGCACTGGGTGGTTTCCACCCAGATAAGCAAACCCCTCCAGTCCCTCAGCCTGCAGACCAACCCGTGGCTGCAGAAATATCTTCATACATGCTTTGTGTGACCTTGGCAAAAGTACAGAGCTAGGGACAGAGTCATGAGGAGGGAGGTGAAACACTACTACAGAAGACAACCAGAAATAAGCGTCCTAGAGATGGGGAAGCATCCCTCTGACCTAGCTGCAAAAGGATGGGGAAAGAAAAAGTGCAGAAATGGGTCAGGGAAGGCAAAGTGTAGGAATAAGGCAACAGGAGGAGGAACAGGAAGGAGAATAAAGGAGTATAAAGAGAAACAAGGCTGGCTGAGAAAGGTGGTGGGAATCAGCTGCTCCAAGCAGCCCAAATAAACTGTCCAGCTGCACACAGCCCTGGGGCCAGAGGCTGAGAAAAGGAGGAGATGAGGCTGGAAAGGGAGAGGAGAGGCAGAGAGCTGCCAACACCTCCCAGAGCTTTTACAGGCCTTGTAAAAGAGCCCAGGCTCCGGCTGTCCACCGGGCTCGGCCGGACACACCGATGCCCAGGGTTGTCCCTGCAAAGCCAAGCAGTGGAGCGGGATGGAGATGGGTGAATGGATGTTTGAACAGATGGAGATGTTCCTGGCACACCAACGTGAGAGCTGTGTGTGTGGAAACCCCGCGTGGGAGGTCAGCAGGGCCCTCCCTCCCTCCCTCCGCTGCTCTGGAAGTGCCGGTGGAGGCTGGAAGGGCCTCTTGTCTTTAACGCCTCTCGCTGACCTCGACACAGGGCCGTGTGTGACACTGATTTATTTTGCCCCACCAGGGACCCCGCTGTAGCAATGCATTAAAACCCAGCAGCTTCTCATTGCATGCAAGGGGCTCTGCAATTCGCTCTGCAGCAGGGCCCTTTGGAGAGGGGCCCTGCGTTGTTTTGGCTTGGTTTTTAATTTAAAAAGGTGGTGGGTTTTTTTAAACAGGCCCAGAGTTGCCCCTTCAATACATTTGGCTGATCCTGCCCAACTCTGGATAACTTCCAGAGGAGTGGAGGGACTCTGGTGCCTTGAAGGACAGAGCTGCACTGCTGCTCAGCCCCAGCTTTGGAGGATTTATGTCCCCCACCTCTTCCCTCTGGTCAGTCAGGTTCCTCTGCATCCTCTTCGGGCAGTTTCCAGGCCTGAGAGATGAATCTGCCTGAAGTGATAGTTTCATCCCCAGCCCATCCTCCTTTTACCTCTGAGCCACGGTGAGGTTTGGGCTGGTTTCTCTGGGCAGCCACATGTTGTCTATCCCTGTCCTGGGCAGAGGGAACGGAGGGGAAGCTGGAGACGTGGCAAAACCACATCATGCTCTTGTAAAGCACCAGGGAAACTGAGGAGGGAACAGGACACAAGAACCTCTTGGCAAGAAGCTTCTAGATGAGTTTTGCCTATGGAGGACAGCTGAGAGAGTCGGTGGGCAGTGAGGAGACAGCATGGAGAGGAACAGGGATGGTGAAAGGCTTGCCAAAACTGGGTCTACAGGATAACCCTATTCCAGCTACCTGGTCCTAAACGAGCAAACCTGAGGTCTCACAGCACTTTCCTCCCTCCCATCTCCAGCCCCTGCCTGCAGCTGGCTGCCTCCCCAGGAGGCCATCTCCTCCTCTCACCCAGCTGGAAAACACACTAGGGAGGGAGCTGGGTTTTGAAAACAGAAAGGAGTGTCTTAATTCACCATTGTTCAGTGGGTAATTGATTCCTTTCTTTCCCTCACTCCTGGTAAAGCCAGGGGCAATTCCTTCTAGCTGGAAGCAGCCTCCTCTAGGCTTCTACTTAAGTCCTTAAGAGAGACTTTCCAAAGAAATAATTGCTGCTTTTCTACTTCACAGTCTTAATGAATCTCTTTCGATCCCATTTCAACACTTAGTGAGTTTTATTTAGGTGATGAATAGTTTGTCTTTTATTTTTTCCATTTTAACTCCTGCAGTCTTTTCTCTTTTCTCCCTTTCTGATTCCTTTTCCTCTTTCAGTCCCCAGAAGGACATATACATTTGTAAGGTCAATTCAGAACCCTTCTTAGGATTCAATGTTGTGTGAATTTAAAATTACTTCCAGCAGTAATGTTTAACTCTGAAAAATAAGGTGCTTTGGATCAAATGAAATAAGACTTTTAAGTAAGAAATATTAGTTTATCCCCCGGTATATCCCTGCATAACGCAGGCTAAAATTTAAATGCTTGCTCTCGAAGGATGAAATTGTCCATCAAATTCTTTACTAAAGCCTATAAACTTCTTAGGCAGTGAGGAGGTCTCATCAGCTCAACACAGCCGGCATATGATGGGGAAACTTGAGAGAAAAATGGATTTAATAAAGCCAAGAGGGTTTCAGTGGATGGTCTAGTGAGAGCAGCACTGACACAACCTTCTTTTTCATGCGTGAAAGAACTGCACATTTGAATTCAGTGAGGATTGCAAAAGTGAAGATCAAGGAAAACGTAGCTTTTACCTACCTAGGAGGAGAAACCACAGGTGGTGGTTTCCTCAAGCCCATCCACCAAAGCCAACCAGAGGGAGCTGAAACCTCCTGTACTTCCAAGAAAATCCCTGCATTAGCACATGATATCTTTAGTCTCCAAGTCAGAGTATAAGTCCAATGTCTTATTTGTCCCAAAATTTCTTCTTTCATCCCCAGGAGGCCAGGATTTTCTTCTTGCTGGATAGTGGGATAGTGTTTGTAACAGCACCTGCTTGCCTGGTGGGCTGTGAACCTTTGGGGTGCTCTGAAGAGAAAGGATGGCTGAGCCACAGTTCCCCCTGGTGAGAGAGATGAGGTGGACTAAAACAAGAAGAAAGTACAGTGCAGATGTACTGTATCATTTTGAGGCATAGGGATAATTTTACCTGGTACCTAAGTGCACAATTTGGATAGCTCCTTCATCAGAGGAAAGAGGTTGGAAATGGGCTTAGGAGCCCATGGGTTGGCTAAAGTGCATGTGAAAAGCAGGAAAAAAATCATGAGGATTCCCTACAGAGTCCAAGAAAGGATCTGAACCCACTCCAGCCAATATACAAGTTCAGAGTCAAGCAAGTATTTCCCAGCACCTCAGTCTATCACTTTGGTTTTGCCTCCTTATTGTCTGTGGATTGGTCACCTTGCATCCTTCTGCTCTCCAAAAGGCCAGGAATAAATCAAACAGGAATGGTTTGGGTGCCTGGGACTTAAGCTCTTTCTTGAAGTTAAGCATGTGGGTAAGTGATTTGCTGGCGAATTTAGGCTGTGGAGCGTTTTGCTGAATTGGGCCTAATGGGTTTGTCCCAGTGGAATAGTCAGATTTGTAGAAAACCTAAGAAAATAAAAGTTCTTAAATAAATCATGTTACTTCAGATGTTCAGAATAGTTGTGGGGTGTTTTTATGCTTCAGGGATAGTTTTGCAGGGAGGGTGGTCTTATTTTATCAAATCAACTCATCTTCATTACATATATGGACAATTTATACCTGAGAATTGCATCAGCTTTTTCCCTAACCCGCTCTCCAATACACAACCATAGATAAGCATTCTTCTGAGCGAATGTATTGGCAGAACAAAAGGTTCTTTGTGAACAATACATTTATTGTTCCAATTTTAAAAAATAAATATTTTTTTAAGACATTAACATTGAGCCAGGGGGTTGGGGGAAGGGAACGTAAAGAAGGGATTTGTTTTCCTGCCATCACACCTTCTCAAATTAACATTATTGCTAAACAAAGACACATCAGAAGACACTTTTAATTAAATTGATTTATGGGAGAATTCAATGGATTTCTGCCAGTTTACACCAGCAGAGAATTTGACCCTAGGTGATTCTGTGTGTGAGATATTTGTCCTTGTTGAGCTGGGGGCTTCAGAGGGATAAATGAATTTTAGATAGTCTCTATTTGTGCTTATCATATAGCAAAACCTTGAAATATCTTTATATGTTGATCATAGATTGTCCATATTTGAGAAGATTCTTTCTTTAAATAACAAGATCCTGAAAAAAAAACAAATCCTGTGTGTCTTTGGTTGATATGTGCATTTTGTGGAGCTTGAAGGTGGAGAAGGGTACCACTAGCCTGAAAATCTTACTTATTGCAAGCAATGTTGAGGAGAGACCAGTCTGGAGATGCAGGTGAAAGCTTTGCATGGGAATACCTCTGCGTGCATTCTCTTAGAGAATCAGATTCAGCCTTTGGAAGTTTTCCTTTGGCTGAGCATCTCTTCACATCTGGCAGCTTCTCTCACCCAGGCGTCTCCCCAGGACCCTCCTGCTTTTTCAAAAGAATAAGGGCGTATAATCCTCAGCAACCCCTCCCTCCTCCCCACTTCAAGCCACTTTAGAAACCTCTGCCAAGAGCCTGTCTCTCTGGTACCGCAGCCAGCTAACAACAGACTGCGGGTGAGACCAGATGTCCTCTCATCTTTATCTGTACATCTGCAGGCTGCAAGTCCTGGAAGCTCTTCTTTGTGCCACCATGAGACAGATATTCATCTCCTCCCAGGCCCATGGGCTGAGAAAAATGACAGGAAAATGCAACCTGCCAGCACTGACTGGACTGGCTGGTTAAGTCAATGTAGAAATTAGAAGAGTGATTGCAGAAGGTCATGACAGGCAGGACAAAAGCCAGTTGATATCTTGAGGAGTGGGTATTTCCCAGCAGCTGCTTCTCTTCCTGCTGGTAGTCCTGTCTAGCTTCTTCAGGAGAACATGAGGGTACTCCCTGATGCTCTCCATGCTCTCTGCATGACAATCACCTAAAAAGATGACACAAGTTTTAAGCAGGTACCATCATCCATTCCAGTTTCCAGATCTTCTCACATATAGGATGCACCTCATGATCTGTGCAAGTGTCTATGACAGTTGCTGTAGAGGAAGTTTTTTAAATGGCCAGTTAAAAAGTTTTAGGCTAAGGGCATGTCTCTCTTTCCACAACCATACAGAAAGTTTGATCACAGTGTCTCAGCATGAGGAACACTTCATAATCTTCTTCCCTATAGAGATCTTATTTTGATAGGAAATAATACACTCATTGGGAAAAACATTCTTTTAACGAACAGCATCTTCCTCAGGCAGCTAAAAATGTCATTAAGTTTGCTGGAGATTTACATATTTAATTATCACTACCAGTTATACAAACCATTGTTCCATTAACAGGACCCCGTCCATCATTCCAGGTACCTTTTCACCATATTAAAATTGGTAATTGATACACTATATCTAGTATAACAGTGAGCTGCTTATATGTTCATAAAATAAAAAATATGCATGTTTTCTCCTTCTCACCAGCAGTTTCTTTTCTCCCTTCTCCTTAAATTTCTCTTCCCTTCTAGCCTGGGAAAAAAGTTGGGTCTGTGCATCACAAATACTGTTCCAGCAAAACATCCAAACAACCCATGGGAAGAGACCCAGGCCTCTCTTCTCTTTGCTGCAGCCAGGGTCTCATTAAATGGTGGAAAAGATGACTTGAAAACGTTACTCCATTGCTATACGTGATTGGTGTATCACAAAGCAGAGAGCTACAGTCTTCAGGGTTGTCACAAAATCCCAGGACCTCCAATGCACCTTCTCTTGGCACCAGCCAAATCCTGCATGCATCAGTTTAGTAGGAAGAATACAACACTGAATAAGGTCTCCCTCTGCAAATGAAGGTCTCTTTTTTCCTTTGTTGGTGTTTCTTCACTCCATTGTCCAGTTAACATGTCTTGTCCACATAAACAGGCAGCTTTGCTATTTTCTTGGAGTCTCTCCCAGCACATTGGCTGCAATTCTCTGCTCTGTTTTTGTTCCCTTGTTTTAAACCGATGACGTGCCCCCCTGGTCTTCATCAGATACAACTTTTGTCGCCTGATTTGATGGGGTCCTTTGCCTCACTGGAGTTAAAAGACCTCACAAGACCTCCACACATATGCACTTCAAGTTACATAGCTTGATCAGAGTCATATACAGTGAGGAAGACAAGGTAATGTCAGAGAGAAAAGTATATCTGTGTCCAGGACAAATAGATATTTTATTTTTAGATAGATACAGGGTGTGCAGCAGCCAACGGACTGTTCTGCCTAGACAAAGACCTCCGCTGGCCCATCCTGCACCAGGACTGGAACTCAGAGCACAGCTGCCTTTGAAGATGTTCATGCAAAGCTGCAGGTGCTGGGATGGGGGTTTGGTAGATGCCCTCTTCTTCTGGGTAAGCTTGGAGGGAGTCAGGGAGCAGTGGGGAACACTTCCCCCTAGATGAGGCACCGTATGAAGCTCCAAGGAGACCTCAACCAATTCTCCAGTGTCACTACTTTCATGGTTCTTCCTCAACTACCCACTGAGTGTACTCTGCTACCTTGCATGCCCCCAAGAGCTTCAGGGGAAAATGGTATTTTTGTTCATTTCCAGCCCAGGAAATCTTGGTGCTGAGCAGTGCCAGCATTGTCTTGAACACTGTCCATCCTCCACCCCAGACACTGCTGTATTTCTACACTTACTCCTGAAGGATGATGTATAAAGATGATTTAAAGGTGAATTTACTGCAGATACCAAAAAGAGTGAGGCATTGCTTTTGCTGAACAGAGTCAGGTTTAAATTATCCAGAGAGAACTTATCAATGCCATTCTTATCAAGTGCTTAAGGATCACATCTCTCCTGAAAATAAGACTCAGCCTTTCTCTGAGCCTTACAAGTTGTTTAGCAATTTTTACAACTGAATACTTTAAAAGCTTTCAAACAAAAAGGTTTTTCTTTTTAAATGAAGCATCAGAACATGAAATTTCAAACCTATTGAAATACTGAGTTATGCAATAATCCTGGAGTCTCTTTCCTCTGTTTCCTCTAAATAAGCGTTGAATGGAACGGGCACGCTCCTGGAGCACACTGAGCCTGGGACAGAACTGCACTCTCCAGCCAGAGCTTTGACAGGGGACAGCTCTGTCACAGCGTTTCAGTCATCTCCACTTGCCAGTAGCACTACTGCAATTGTCTTTTACATTTAGATGCACAGCCCCTTCATCTCCCAGGACCCAAGAGTATTTTTGAGATTGTAAATAAAGAGATAAGCTAACCCTCCCCTGCTGAAAGCAACCCCCTCTGCCGTGGGTTTCTGCAGCTCATTAAAAGCTGTCAGCACTGCATAGACCTCACGGCAGGGGCACCAGGGATGAAGGGCAACATGAAGCTGGGACCACAGATAGGGTTTGCAGAGGAAGGGTATAGCACTCAGGACTGATATTATGAAATCTCAGAGAAAGCAGAACCGTTAAAGCAGAATTAACCAAGGCCTTAACTTAGAAAACAAGCTGTAGGTTAAAAAAGAGTTAAAGAGTATGAATTTCCATTTGGAGCAAATGATGTTCCTGGAATATACGAAACATCTATTACCAGTCATCAATTTCTACCATATGGCATATGCATTACTTTCCCTTCTGAACACAGCAGTTGCAGGCTCATTCAGCTGTTGTATTGTGACAGAAAAGTCCACTTTGATGAAATGCATCAGTCTGGTGAGTTGAAGGTGTTCAGATGGTGGTATGGAAGTTCACTGAGACTCTGTTCTTGTTCAGACTGCGTCTAAATACTACAACATGCAGCCTGTAGTATATCTGAGAGGAGTGAACAGCTTCGGCCAAATTATCCCTAGGATTAGGCAAACTAATTCAACTCAGTTCTTCAAATCTCTTGTAAAGCTTCAAGCAAGCTTTCAATGAGGATTTATTTTGGCAGTTCTCAGTCTTTTCTATCTCGTGATCCTATGTTGCAATGGAAAAGAAAGACTTCAAGACTCTTTTTCCTGGCAGTTAAAATAGGAGAGAGGCCTCTCAAATTCATTTGCAATTTACAGGTTGAAAACATCTGATCAGTATGATCCAGTTGTTTTACATTTCTTAGTCTCAACAAGAAAATGCCTTCCGGTATTTTCAGTGCCGCTGGAAGCAAAGACTGGTGGATTTCACTTCTTCAGATACACTCAATTTAAGAAGAGTAGAAGTGAAGCAGAATGCGAGTCACTGAAATTCTGGACAATAGAGGTCCAGCTGTG
Source organism: Aegotheles bennettii (assembly GCA_013398125.1). Classification (NCBI taxonomy): domain Eukaryota; kingdom Metazoa; phylum Chordata; class Aves; order Caprimulgiformes; family Aegothelidae; genus Aegotheles; species Aegotheles bennettii. The sequence continues at coordinate 2,208,684 of VZRW01011345.1, read as the reverse complement.
AGCAGGTGTTTTTGCAAAGCGAAAAAACCACATCCAAATGTCTGTCTTAGTGACTTGGTTTGGCCCATCTACACAGAAAAAAATCTTGTGTATTTTTCTTTGGATCATGCTTCTAAACCTGCCACGTACCTATCCCTCATTAATATGATCAGTCTTGCCTAGGACCCCTGTTACACTGAGATCAGATTCACAGTTTTGATGTGACCTCTTGAGGTTTAATTTCCTTCCTCCCTGACAGCGAGATCATAATTATTGAGGTATTAGCTGACATGCACTGACTGATTAAATCTAAAATAAATACTAATTGCAGACACACCATTATAAAGGAGAGACAGTATCTGACTCTAGGTCAGAAGCAAGCAAAGATCCACTCGTAGTTAAGGACATACCCCAGCCTGGTGATGAGTTTGATGGGGCAGCTTGTTTGTGTTAACAGTACAAGCCTGTAATAAAGGGGAGCCTGAAGTCTATGTGATGGCCCAGGTCTAGAAGGGTCCTGTCTCTGTGGGTCAACACACTAAACACATCTGCATTTACCATACCGCCCAGCTGAATGAACTGCTTAAGTCCAAGATGACATGGAACAAGTCTTCTGCTGCTCATCTGTCACATGCCACATCCCTCACGTACTGATACCAGGTCTACAAGGACAATATTCACTCTATAGACCTCTGTACCAGGCTGGGCACAGGATGAAAGGCACGAGCATAATTTTATATCACTTTTTAGACCCGTTTCCTCACCTCAAGTCTTGCTGTATCCCTATGACATTTTCTGTGTAAATGTCAAGAGGTCCCAATCAGGAACGAAAAAAATCCTAGTGCATCTGACAGCACGCAGCTGGATTTGGCTCATTTTTTTTATGAAGCTTTTTCTTGTCTTTCAGTTCGGAGTTCAAGCCCATGTTCCCTTTTCCCTAAAACTGATCCAGCCACTTACGGGATTGTCAGTGAGATCATTCAGGAAATATTTCCAGTTGGAGGTCTTTGCTTGGGGATTTTTTTTATTTATTTTGTCCAGTGCTTGGCATCAGTTACAGGTGCTTTTCCTATTTTGGATGGAAAGGATATTAAGCAGTATTCCTAAAGGTCTTTTTGGCTGTTTTTTTTTTATTATTATTATTTGCCAAAAGAGCTTTTGATGGAACATCCTCCCCTGGCCCCCCGTCTGACAGGATTCCCTGACCTGCATAACGTTGTCCAGATTGAAGCATGAGAAATATTTCGAAAATGAACTATGCTGAAGTCTGGGAGTTATTAGCTGCCAAAAAATCCCAAAAGCTTTTAAACCTTGTTTGCAGCTGCAGAGTAGGAAACCTAGGTGCTATTCATAGAGGAATTCAACAGGAACTGTAAATTCAAGGCAACTCGCTGCTAAAATACAAAGGTAAAGAATTAAAACAGACTTGAGAAAAGAGCAACCCAAGCCATTACGATGCCAAAGTGACTGATTGAAAAGGAAGTTTGAAAAATTTCAGTATGCCTAACTGGGATATAAAACTCAGTCTGAGGTAAAGCAGCACATTCTCTAAACTCATGCATCCTTTGCAGTCCGTTGTGGATCAGGGCTGAAAGAGGAGGCTGAAGAGGTTGTTAGCACTCCGGGATGGGAGATTTTTGTTATGCACCTGGCATGGGGGAAGTGGGGGGAGGCTCTGGGCAAAGACCAGACTCAAACAGTCAATAAACATCTTTGTCAAGGAATCAAACACTTCTCCAGCCCCAGTCACTATGCTTTATTTGCTATAACATCAGAAAGCTGCCCCTTCCCCATTAAAAAAAGGAAATGAGGGGTGAATATTAGGTGGCTTCAGAACTAAGAAGGGTTTTCAAAGAGTGCTGGCATACAGCCTAAAGGCTTTGGATCATGTTGGAGTAATGGATGGCGTTCACCAGCCAAGTGATGGCCATTACTGGGGTGTGTTCTCCCAGCCCAGGCTGCGAGGACAGGCACAACCACCAAGCCGTGGGCCAGTGATTGTCATTTCACAAGGAGGCTGAGTAGGAGCAGGCGCACGGTGAGTCACAGCAGGTCAACTTTCCTCTTCCAATACAAGCCCCATGCCCCTGCCCAATGAAAAGCACGTGGTATCCTCTTTCTCTGCTCTCCTGCACACAGAACAGCCAGCAGCCCCAGTCAGCAAACTACAAACACCTTTTAGGGAATGATGTCATCCTGAACAAAAGTTAAATACAGTAATTTGATAAATCACCACTCCCCATGTGCACCAGCACACAAAGATACAGAGTCCTCCTGCATGCTGAAGTGAGCAGCTGCTTCAGCTTTGGAGGCATTTTTAGGGGAAGAGGAGATTGATTTTCAGATAGTGCCAGAGTGCAACCTCTGAGAAATCAGGTCCTGTCTAGTTGCCTTATGTTCATTCCCATCAACAGAAGCATCCCGAATGAACTTGTCACTTGTCACCCTCTTTTCCAAGGACTCCAGAAGGAGAGGCAAGGCTCTTAAGGCAGCAGAATACTTTTGCACACCTGGCTTGTACTACTTTAAGGAAAATTACTCTCAAGAGCTAATTAAAATGCATCATTTCCCCCCTCTAGCTGTATAGATTAATCTATTTCATTTTCAAAATCTCGGTTTTTTCCATCACTTCAAGTATTCAGAAGAGATTACATTATTACAATCACAACTTGGCCTCAGTCCCAGAATATAGAGATGAAGAGAGAAAAGGCTTTTTTGTTGAGCACACACACTCACTCACACGCACACCCCAAGCAGTCAGCGTAAGCAGTTGGTACTTCAGACAAAATTAAAGCACATTAATCAGCTAATGGGGGTGTGTGTGGGGGGGAAACCCAAATTCTTATGACAGAAGTCACAAAAGTGGAAGATTTCTAGTAGAATGTAGAGTCAATACAAAAAGGCCAGGGAATCTGATGGAAAACTACGAGGCAATTTTTCAGTTGTTTTTTTTAGCAGGGAAAAGCACAGATCTTGGTCTCACAGAAGGAATGAAATGGAAGAGTCAACTTTTAAGGGGGCTCAGCAGTGCCACTGGGCAGTTCAGGGCAATATCTCATCCAGGTGAAATCAAGGCCTCTGGGCCAGCCAGATCTTTCAGACATTCTGAAGCCCAAAGAGGTTAAAAAACTACTACTACTATAGTAGCTAGATGCAATGCAATGAATGAGTTGTGAGGGGAAAAAAAAATGGGGAAAACTACATTGTATGTTAAGATGCTTTATTAGAGTGCAGTTACTCAAACTTCTCCTGGAAGAAACGAATCCCTTGAGGTGAAGGGACCAGATTTTATGTCAGTTATGCCAAAGTACTTTCTTTAAAATTAATGTAAGCACTGGGAAGTTCACACAGTTAAACGAGAGCAGAACTGCTGTCTCTACAGGATGCCTCCTCCCAGTGCTGCCATCCCCCCTCCACTGCAGATGCTTGGGGAGGGGGAGAGGCTTAGGCTGCGGTTCCACATCTATTAATATCACATCTGTTGTACTCACAGATTTTGTAGCAGGACAGATTTGATCTGGATCGAGCACAAACACATTTTTGTTGAATTAGCCAAGCACATGATACGATGTGCTCCAGTTTTAAGTTAGTTGGCCACATTATGTCAGCCTCAAGATGATAGGCAGTACTGGACTTGGCATAAACGTTGCCAGGATAAAATTATATCACCAAAACAGTTGAATGCATTTGAACCAGCTTGTGAGTTTGTATCAGATCAGGACTTTGCATCACAGGGATCAAGCTCTTTTGATCCACCGCTGGGCACCTTAAATCCAGATGTGTCAGCTTGTGAGAGCAGACTCTAAATCTTAAACCCATGTGTGCAAGATAGTCACCATTCTCAAAAACCCAGTTCCAAGAAGTTAAGAAAACAAGCTGGGGTTAGATTTAAGTCTTATGAGAGTCTTCTTTTTGCTTGCCGAATGAGGAGCTGATCCCCTGTTGATGCAGGTTAAGGCAGGGATGCTGATGGCTGGGACATTGTTGTGCCTTCCTGTGAGCTTACAGCTGAAGGGCTGTTCCGGGGTGTGGGCAGCATCTCAGAGCAGCAAAAATAAATAAATAAATTTCATTTTTATATTTTGTCAGAAGGATTTGGGTTTTTGAATTATATATTTAGCAAAAACACAAATAATTCATGAGTGTTTTCAAATACATGAATAATTCAAGCTGGAACCGAAATAGCTAAATCATCAGGGCCATCATCCTCATAGAGGCATCTAGGATAGGTTATTTCAAGTACATTTCACTGCAGACTGGCACGTGCACAAATTCACTAATAAGCAGCTGCATCCATGCCTTTTAGCCTCCACAAAACCCAGCTAGTCACACTACCCCAGCCTCAGGACGCCAGCCCTATAGCTGAGATGCATCTGAGCCCTAATTGAGCCATGGGTTTAAGAGTAGGGACAGAACCAGTTTGAAATCCCATTTTATAGCTCCCCAAACCACATCTGAACCATGTGGTACATGTGTGGCATTTAAGAACAAATTATCTGAACACCATACAAATGTTCACTAATAGCTAACTCCTAACTCTAGCAACCAGCATTCCTGCATGCATATTTGTGGCTGACATTGTGTAGACTTTGAGGCATGTATATTTGTTAATTTGAATTCTGTGTATTTTGTGGGCAATGAGGGTGTAATACTGAAACCATAACTTCATTGTGAAAAAGTTTGCACTTCTTTTATATACATATGGAAACCTGGAATGAGCTGGACAGTCAGATACATTAGCAGGAATTCTCAGAACAAGAAAAGTTCAGTTTTTTAAGTACCTTTTGAAGAGCTTCCTTTACCTTGACATCAACACATCTCACTTTTGTTTTTAACTATTTCTCTAATTTTCTTTTCAAAATTTACTTTTAAATTTCAGTTGCATTTTTGTTAAAAACTGCATTTTACATTCTGTTATCCTATTCCATCCAACAACATCACTTAAGGCCACTCCTGATTTACTGATACAAACTGAAATCCTATGGGTATTTTGTCAGGTCACCAAGGACATGTTTAGCCTGAGAGAGCAGTATTTTATCATGCAGGTTTTAAGCATAAAGCATTTGCCAAAAAGCAGCCCCTGCTTTGACATTTTACTTATTACTAACTGAGTGCATAACGCCAAAACTGTATTCCAGTGTATGCATCATCCTACTTCCAGCCTCCTCCTTCCTCTCGCCTTTACACCACGCCTGGTCAGCCTCAAGCCAGGAAGAAACTCAAAACTCAAACCCAGAGAAATGCAAATTCAGCATCAACTTAAAAGCTCATAGCTGTTGTCACCTTAAGCTCTGCAAACACTAATCCCAGAGGAAAACCAGCCAAACTTCACAAGGAGCTCTGTGCAGGAACACGGCGTTTGTTCTCCGAAAGAACTTAGACAAGACTGGGATGCTGTTAGGCTTAACCACAGTACATAAAGGCACAGGAGAGAGTCTAGGAAAATGGATTTGAGCATTCCTGGCTAGGCACACTTCCATAAAGGACAATATTCTGACGTGGTCCCTCTGTGCTCCTGGCAGAGGGTGGCATTGGTGCATCTGATGGGCAGCATCTTCCCACCACCCTGTGTCTTAGCATAACCAGCACGGGGAACATCTAGCTTTTAGAAAGCAACTGCAGAGGAAAGCTGTCTGGGATGGGTTAAACACCTATTCTGAGGCCAGAGATGATACTGACCGAAAGAAAAACTTTATTTGGAAAGAGTATATAAGCATAATGTTTCATTGAGAGGGAATGAATGAGCTATGTTGTAGTATTAACTTATATAGTTATATCTGATAGCATTTTATATGCCCTGCTCATCACCCCAGCTGTGTCTTTGTTTTGGAAAAACATGGGGTTCAGAACAACCAACAGAAAAATGTTATGTGATAGTTGTCTAATACTAAGCGTGGTGGAGCCAGGTCTTCTCTAACCCTCTGAACCTGGGAAATATAATGGCTCATTCATCTTCTCTCTTTTTTTTCAGTTTTGTAGGAATTCTCCCATTGTAACGAGCCTTTGACCTAACCTCCATTTCTTCTAATACCGCCTGACATCTTCCCATCATATGTTAACAGTGTGTGTCTTCAGTGAAAAGCAAACCATCACTGGTGCTCTCAGGCCCCAAAGAAAAGCAATGTGGAGGAAGAAAGAAAGAGAAACCTCGACCTCGTTGGTTCTTCCCAGCAATCTGTTGCTCCAGCAACTAAAAGTCAAACAATGATGTCAAGAAGACAGAGCCGGCAACTTTAAACCACATCCAGTTGCCACAGCAACTCGTTTTTAAAGTGATGCAGAGAGTTTTTCTTTTCTCAGTATTAAAAAAAAAAATGGAGTAAATGAGGGCAAAGGATGTTTACCTGGGGCTGGGGATGTTGGTTTAGGGAACTGTGCTGTAGCACCCTGCCGAAGGGCTGGGGCAGGGAGGAGGAGGATGCTGTTCCCTCCCAGCGGAGCAGAGCAGCTGCTTGGAAGCGAATTGCTTTGCTCTTCCTTTCACCAAAGGAAATGCCAGAGAAGCAAACTCTGCTGCCAGATGCCACATGGACACCAAATGTTCCCCACCAGCTCACACCATCCAGCACTGCTGAGGCACCAAGGGGAGGGCTCGCCGTCTCACTTTCATCCCTCCTGCCCTGAGCTCCTTCAGCTGTTGCAGACCCATCTGTCCCACGAGCCACTGGCCACACTGGGCAGCTTACAAGCTTCAAACGAGGAGGACAGGTGCTGGGGAGCGTGGGGGGGCCCTTTGGCCACCCCTGAGCAGAAGCATTTTTCCAGCCCCCGCTTCCCTCCGGCCCTTTCCTCAGCCTCCTGGATAGCTCTCTTTCTTTGGGACCATCAGTTTGTGGCTTCCTGAGAACTGAAATTCATGGCAAAAAGGCACAGCTTTGCAATTTCACTCCTAATCTAAAAACTCCCCCAAGCCTCTAACAGCACAGGCTGAGAGGTGATGGGGTAAGAGCTGTTTGTGCCCCTGAGGGGACAGGACCTGTCTCATTTCGGAGGTTACGACCAACGCTTTAGCTGCCCAGATCATTTACTCATGTAGTAGCTCCTTTGCACTTGGAGCACGTTCTCTGCTTGCCAGAGCAGCCATCCACACAGAGCTCATGCAGAACAGAGCTGAGATATGAGAGACAACCTTCATCCATGCTCCCTGCTTGGAGAGACCTCGCTAAGGAGCTGCTTATCACCGCATGCCTGCGAGGAACGACGTGATTAACTCTTCCACTGATTCATTCTTATCCATTTATCTAATACAAACCATTTCTTACTCCATTAGGCCCTTGCCCTCACTGAGTAATCCCCAGTTGTATCATGCTTTGGAATTAGTCTGTAAGGTCCTCAGGGCAGGGATCATGCCTTGGAAGGTGCCTCACAGACTTTAGGCCATTGCTAAATTAATAAGAACGTAATAGAAGTATTAGAGAGCTCTGCCGAGGGAGGCATTGTTATGCCCCAGAGGCAGCATATCTGGTTAACAACCCTGAAAAGAAATGCCAACAACATTAGCCTCTACCCCTATATCCCTCTGCCTAATGTAAAATTAAATAGCTACAAATTACCTATTTTTCTATCTGCCTAGGCAATTAGCTCGTGCTCATTACTGGACATATGGGGATACATCCAAGCATGCAGGTACTCATCGAGACAGGAGACACAACACACAACACTGCACGAGTGGATGCTCCCAAGCCTCTGCTCCATTGTAAAATATGCCATCAAACTCACAATACACTGGACCATCAGTAGAGGCCAGAAAAAGCCCGTTTCCTCCTAGGGAAAGGGAAAAGCCTGCAGAATCTGGCAAGAAAAGTGTTCAAAGAGCAAACCAGGAGCCAATAGTGGTGAACAGGCTGTGAAAGTGCTATCAGAGTGCATGCAGGATAGAGACGAGCAGCCAGGGATGTTTATTCACATGGGAAAGACAAATGCCAAACTATAAGCAAATGTGGCTCAGCACATTTATTTGCAATTAAAGCTCGTGCATACATCTCCATGAATATGAGGTGCACCCTACTGATTAGCAAGCCCATTGCCAATGGTGCATTGTCAAGAATAAACCCACAAAATTGCAGCAATGGGACATCTGAGCATCAAGACAAATACCCTGGAAGAAAAATCCAGCCTGAGGTTCTCTGGTCAGCAGCAGTGAATGGGATCCCCTTATACTGTGGCACAGACATGGGCTGATTTGGGCACCACGGCAGCAGCCCCTCTCACTATCAGTCCATTAAATGAAGAATGCTGTCTTGAGTACACTTTAATCCGGTTAAGTTGGAGCTCTCCATTTTGCAGTTTGACAGTAATGCTATATTTTTACACAGCACAGGATCAGAGGTCTGATGAAACCTCATGTTGCCAACATAAAAGTGGAAGGAGCTTTAGCTAATCCCAAGGAAAATGAAGTCCACCTCTTTCTCCCCGCACCCTTCCTGAAAAGAAAGAAAATGCAAACCCCACATTCAACTCTTGGAAGAAAAAATTCCCTGCTGTCCTCAGATGGTTAAAACATGCAGCTTTAGTGGGTTGCATAAGGAATAGCAATTACATACCCTTCACCTCTTGCCAGCTTGAGTTTTGGTTTGGTTTTTTTGTTGGTTTTTTTTTTTGGTGGGGTTTTGTTCTAAATCTTTCAACTGTTTTCTTTCCAGTCATTCTTGTGGGGGAAACAATCTGACCCTCCATGAGAAAGGATGGCAGAAAACAGAAGGGAGTTCACAGGCTGCTTCCATGTCATTAAAAAAAAAAAGGAAAAGGAAAAAGAGGAAAGAAAGACCAGGTCTGCAGTGGCCATATTAAAGGAGCAGGTGTTGTACTGAGTTAATTTATCTGGGAGGAGACCTCAGCAAATCCCAGCAGCCTCACTGAGCAAAAAAGCTTTGTATGCTGACACAAAGCCCTCCCCACTGCAGCATTTCTCTTGCTGTCTTCCCTTCCCTCCTCTTCAGCTTCTCCTAATTGCGGGGCTAATGTCCTCTGACAAGTGCCTCAGATGGTCCAACAGCAGCCATATCACCCACCCTCCCTGCCCCACTCCTCATCCCTGATTAGAATTATTATTTTCACAGCATGCACCCCTGCAAAGCCCAGGCTGCTCTTGATTACTCTCTAAGACAACCCTGTCTGCTAAGGAACTGCAAACACTCCTTCCACCATGCTGAGGACACAGTTGCTTGGCCCTTATGACATTGCTGCAATGTCTGGCACAAGGAACAGTGCAATTGGGGCTGCAGAGTTTCCTCTTTTGAGGCTGCAAACCCAGGACCCACATCAAAGCCAGCTGCTTGTCTGATGTTTGCTTTGAATGATGGTGACTGAGGGAGGGGGCCTATCTGCCTGCCATGCCATGAATATGTGCATTATTGGCATAGCCTCCAGCCACGCCACAAGCTGTGTGGCAATTAAAACCTGGATCTGGAGAGCAGTAGCACAAGCAAGTAAAGATGGGAAGGAAGGTTGTAATTCCTAAAGCTATTAAAATAGGTGGATAGTCTTCATAGGAGGTAGAAAAGGGACAATCCAACAAAGTCTTCTGTTGATAATGAGAAGAGGTCCAGGTTCAACAAGTGTATTCCTGGCAGTTCTCACTCCCAAAGGCATGCCCAGAAAACACTTCCCTGGGATCCTGAGCTTTTACACAGAAATCACCGTTGCCATCAAGCCACAGCACTCACCCTTGCTGCTGACCACTGAGACAAAGCTCAAAACATGGAGCAAATGTCTTCAGCAGCTCCACTGCACTTTGGGGCTTCTCTTCTTTTATTAGTATAACTTTCCTCTGGGAACAGAGGCCAACATGACAGCAGAAGGGAAGGCAACACCTTCAATAGCTGATTTTCCCAGCAGCACGAAGATGTGCTACAGCTTCTCTACTGCCTGTACCATTGCTAGCACCATAGCAAGGTGGGTGCACTGGGAAGATAGAGGGAACCGGCTCTTGTCATTGCTACCAACAGCTGCAGAAGATGCATACAGGGTTGCTTGAATAACCTCACATCCACACCAACCTCATCAACCCACCCATGAGCCAGACCACAGTGAGCTGCAGCCACCATCAGCCACAGACAGGACAAATAATGAAGTGGGAACAGTGTTCCCTGTCCATCCCAGCAGCACCCACACCTTCGTGCTACAGGGACAGGCACTTTATAACAGCAGCTTGGAGAGAAAGTGCCCATCAGGCAAGAGTTACCCTGAATTCGGTTCTGAATTATTTAGTCTGAAATCAGTTTCTTTGTCAGGAGCAGGAGATTCCCTGTGCACCTGGGAGGGAAAGGAAAATTTCAGGATACCATCGAGTAGCAAAGAGAATCCCATTCCAAATGTGCACAGAGGTTTCATTGCACAAAGTTAAAGCAAAGACGCCCCTTTAAAATACAGTGAAAGGAAAAGCACATTGGGGAATAGAGGGAGGGGCTGCAGGGAAGGATGAGAGCAGCTGGAGAGGAATTCCAGGGGGACAGTTAGGCAGGCAGTCACAAAGTCTGTTAATTATTTAAAAAATAAGCTAACACAGAAAAGGATGTCCTGGGGAGGAGGGGGAGGCAGAACCTCAGGGTACCCATCAATTATACACAAACCAGCTCAGGGACACTGAGAATAAGGGTCTTGTGGGCACCCTTGTGGTGATCCCACCACTCGTGACACAGCATGGCACCTTCGTGTCCCTTGGTTACCTCTGGTCTATTGTGTTTTGCAACTTGAGTTGAAATCCACAAGAGGAAACAAAGAAACACAAAGCAAGACTTGGCAATGGGCTCTGTTTCTAATTGCATTGCAGTCACATTTTTACCTGGCACTGCCATGGCACACAGTGAACCAGCCAGTTTGGGAGCTCCCTCCTTGTTTTGAAACAGTGACCACAACAAACAGTTGGGAGTTAAGGAGAAGCCAACTGCATCCAGCTTGCTACTTCCACATCAAGGTAAGCAAAGCTAACAGGCAGGAGACCCAGGAAACAAATCTGTCCTTTAACAGTCAGTTTTCCTGACCAAAGCTTGGTCTGATATGGAGAGCAGCACCTCCAGAGCTGAAGATACTCACTCTTCAATAGGATCAAGTCATACTCACCACTTCTGGGGACTACACAACATGAGATTTCTTAGCTGAAGAGCCATCTACATTGTTGACTCTCAGATCTCTCTGTCCAAGAGCTCCATTAACAGACAACAACCAAAACAAAAAGTTCAAGTGGCAAAAAAATTTCTTCTCAATTTTAATATTTTCTTATAACCTGAACCTTGAATTTACATCCAATATCTCCAGTAGAGCTCTGGGTCACAAAGTCTGAGGCTCAAGAGAGAAAGAACCATCTCAGGATCAGAAATGGTAATCCTGCATCCCATATCCACTTCTGTTGTTTCTTGTATGATAAGAAAATTTAAAATATTTACTAGAAATAAAAAAATAACTAATTTGCCCTTTACATGCCACCAAGTAACCAAACAGCAGCAGCTTTGGTTTACAAACAGGTGAAGCTGGAATTCAAGTTTTTACCCTGCAAGTATGAAGACCTATGGCCCATTACAAAACTTTAACCCATCCAGGCCATCCTAATTCCTCCCACTCCTCTACTCTTGGTTTACACACGAACTAATGTCTTTGCTTTGCATTGAGCTCCTCCTTAAAACATAGAAACATGCAGCTCACAAGCAAGCAGGGTGATGTGTGTTTGATAGAAGCCACCCATATAAATGAAACCATAATTTTTACGATAAATTGGCAAATGGGCAAACGTGCAGAAACTGTATCTGCCATAATGATTTATTTCAAATAAACAAATCCAGCTGTGGTAAAATAACGAGTTCTCGGCAAACACACAAATTCTGGCTATTTCATTGTGAACTTATTAAACTTAGTCCCTCAACCCCAGCTGTCGATGATAATTAAATACACATAAATGTACTGCAGTGAATTTGCTCCTGGTAATTTGCATAGCAGAAAAATAATTATTCTGGCAATTAGATATGGTGCAACACACTTCTTTACGTGCACCACGCATGTCTTCTGATGCTTTTGCGTCACCCTTTAAGCAGTTAATGGAGGCCCCCTTCCCATGAATACAGTGGGGTTCATGGTGGCTTGGCCTCACGTGTTTGGAGCTCTGCTTCATTTATGTGTTTGGGATAACATTTGTTCTTGTTGCTAGGGCTGGTGCTGCAAACCACTCCATTGCTGGAAGTAGAGTGTTTTCCATTTGTTTTTTATTATATTGGTGATTTGTCCAATTGTGCTAACCTTGTCCAGTGATTAACCAAACTGTGCCAGGGCATCCTTCAGTTCAGGGGAACTAATCAGTTCGTTCCCCTCCTGTCCAGTCTATTTATCCTGTCTCACATGGGGATGATGCATCTCTGACTGAGGAGGAAAGGCACAGATCTGCATCCCTTTAGGTGAGACTCCTCATCCCAGGCTAAGCTTTACAGTCCCCAGGTTTAGAAAGTAGTCCTGTCCTCAGCAGGGGCGAAGAGAAGGGTCAGGCAGAAGAGGAGCATCAAGGAAAACGAAGCCACAGAACAGATTTGCAGGGCCGAGTTTTGCACAGCCAGAAAGCCCAGCCTTTTCTTCTCTAAAGGCATTTCTCTTTGAACACTGGTCATAAAAGCCTGTGAGAAAGCCTTCTCTCCCTCTTGAGGCTGCTTCCTGAGCTACAGCTGGCCACGCTTGCGACTTTGCCCACGTTTCAGCCCCGAGCCTGTGCTAAGAGGCAGGAGGTGCCTCAGGTTACTTCCATCAGCTCCTAATCTCTGGAGGGTATCACTGCTCCAGTGACACTGCTCAGGCATTTAAAGATGGGAGGCTTGTATGATAAGTTTTGATTAATCAGATCAAGTATTTTGATAAATATTTAGGAACTGATTTGTTGCCAATCCACATCTTATAAAGAAGGAAGAGAGTCCAGGAAAATGTCAAAGACAAAACAGACAGCAAGAAATGTGTCCAAGAAGCGAGACCACCGCCATAGGGAGCTTCTCTTCCTGCCCCACAGCTCCTGGTCCTCCATTCCCCACAGCCTCCGAGTAGTTTCTGTTGGTACTGCCACCACTCTTGCCCCATTACTCTGTGCTGCTCCAGCTCCCCAGCTCTGCAGCTCCCCTCAGCTCTTGCCCAAAGCCATTTCTCTCTCCCCTGAACACCCTCTTTTTTTTGTTGTTCACACTGATTTTAACTGAGATTTAGTCTATTTGCACAAACTGGTGAGAGAAAGATGGCTCAGAAGTGAGGGTGGTTGCGTGGACAGGGAAGAGTCACATGCCATCCTCCTCACTGCCACCAGCTTCTCCTCTAGCCATGGGCACCTCTCTCTGTCCACCAGTGCTTCCCTCAAAGTACTGTTCAGAGATGTCTATTAAAGGCTGGAAACACTTCAAACATGATGTTAGTCACCAGCCACTCCAGAAAATCTTGTCCATTATGGCTGGATGTTTGTTCTTAGGTGAAACCACAACTCTACCAACATCCAGAGTTGGACTCTGTCTTTCAGCACTTGGTGGGTTTTGCCCTCCCTTCCCAAGGGTCACAGTCAACACTGCAGTCTCACGCAGCTCACACGACCACACGCTGTGTGGCACAGCCCACCCTTCAGACATGCTTCAGCTCTCCTACAACTCACCCCAAACCCACCTGAAGGTCAGGCAGAGCAAGAGGGGTGGGATACAGCCACCCAAAGCTCTCCAGCACCGAGACCCACTGGCTGCTGCTGGGGTGTGAAAAGGAAGAGGGAAAAATGCAACAAAAGACAAGAATAAAAAGACTTCCAGTCCAAAGCACAATCAGGAAGAAGGCACCCCTTTTTCTCAGGGTTGGTCTTTTTTCTTTTTCTCTTTTTGGCCTGGCTTATAGCTGCCTGCAGCTCCCTTTCCTGGTTGCCTAGCAGGGTTAGCATTCATGGCAATCTGAGGTACACCATGGATGCTCCCTGGAAGCAGCGTGCTATTTCCTATCCAGATATCTTTTATTTCAGTCAGTGCCATTGCTCGAAGAACAACAATAGCACTTTATTTCCATGGCACTCATCTTCAGATAATCTAGTGACAACCTTGCCTTACCTTCAGCTATGTTGTACCCTTAATGAATACCGTGTATAAAATATTTCAAAACCAATCAAGAAGGCTAAACTTGTTAATCCTTCCATTCTGCAAGGCCGAAGGGTTATTTTACAAAGCACAAACACTCAGGGTACACAGTTCTGCTCAAGTGCCCTGTAACAGTCAAGAACAGCTGAAGCAATTAGCAATGCCCCATCTCCTCCAAAAGGCACAAACTCCGGGGAAGGAATCAATAGGAAAACTTTACAATACAGAGCCCTTAGCTCAAGACACGTTTCAGGGATAAAGTTTTTAAAAGGCAAGGGATAAGATGCGAGACTCAGACTTAGGAAAGGGCTGAACTCTATCCTTGCATATTTGGCCATAGAGTCTTGTGTTCCTCCATGTAAAAAGATAATATTTGTTTCCTTCATGAAATCATTTGGAGTCCACTGACAGAACAGGCTAAATAAGAACTATACCTCCGAGTTATTTATACCATCCTGTTATTTAACAGAATGGTTTAACACCAATAGATACGCCAGAACAGACACGGGGGAAAATGCTCCTGTGAACTTCCAACTGCAGGCACCACACTTGCAGGATTTCTGACAGGAGATGGTTCATCTTCTCCTGGTTAGTTTTTGAATGGGATTTGTGACATGTCCCCTTGTCCAGGCAGGAGGTTCAATTTGCTGCCTCCTCCAGTCCCACATCTCTAAAAATTGCCCTTTTTACAAACAGGCAAGGGAAACTGTTCTCATATGCTTGCTGCCTACATGATGGATGGAGAGCCAGTTCAACCTCTCAAAGACATTTCGTGTATTCTTGTTAACAGAATTCGAGTGCAGCTTTCCAAAATACTGTTTGAAAGGCGAAGCCTACCCAGAGCTTCCAGATCTAGAAATTTCACCTTCACAAGTCTGTATTTCACCTGAGAAGATGCTTGTGATTTTTTTTATGCCTTTCATCATCATATAAGCACCTAACACCTCAGTCACATGAAGCATTAAGAACGGGATTTAGAAAGATATTCTGATTATAGAAGTGATTTATTGTTCACTCTCACAGACCCTAGTTGTTACTTCCACTGAAGTCAATGGGAGTTTTGCCATCGACTTCAATAGGGTGGAGCAGAGCCAGGGACTTTTGTCTGTTAATTCCTTGTGGATCATTTACAGCTTTCCAAGCATCACTGCAAAAATAAACTTCAGATTTTTAAAAAACCACATGCACACACAACAAAAAAAAACCCAACTGGAGTTTAAATGTGTATAAATGCCCAAAGAGAACCACTGGCATAATATCCCCACAGTATTTCAGAATAGCTCATTATTTACTCATTAAATCAGTAAACGACAGCTCGGTTTTTCAGGATCAGCACCACATGCATTTCTCTCACCAGGGATCAAATGATCCACAATCCCAGGTATTTAATTAGCTCCTGAACATAGATCAAATCTCAATATAATGAGCTGGGCTCAGCGCACAGAGATATGGCCAAAAGTGGGCTTGATAAGTGACAATGCTCTGGAGGTGCCAAGGCATCAATGCAGGGGAGGGGAATATCTCTTCTAGGTATCTCTCTGGTGCAATTCAGTTGGCCAATGCTAGAAACCCAAGGTCTTTGTAAGGGAGAGAGAGCAGCCTACAGGGGACAACCAGACACAGTAAGGTCAGATATTCAGGGAGCCAAAAAAGGGGAGAAAACTTCTGCACCCTCTATTTCTTCCATGCCTCTCCTATCTCAAAGGGCACAGTGACAAAGCTCAACATCTGGATAGAGTTTGAGGATTTTTGCACCCCACTGTCACATATTTTCAGGCACAACTCTTCTGAAATTAAATATTTTCCCTTCAGAAGCATGTGAAATATCACTCTCTTGCAAACTCCCACCACTCAGCTGCTGAAAGAGTCAAAAACTACAGCCCTGGACTAAACCAGGGCAACAATTCTGGATGAACCTCCACCATCTTGCTGAAACGATTCTCATGTCAACTGCTTGGGAAAAGCAGGGCTAAGACAAAGGGGAGCTTTGTGGGGCTTGTATTGAAACTATAAAAGGAACAAAAGTAGCAGCAACAAAACTCTATGGACTCCTTTGGCACCCAAGGAGGAAACTTAAAATACAGCCAGCGTCTCTCTGCTTTTTTTTCCCCTCCCTATCTTCTTCCAAAAAAAAAAAAAGGAAGGGGAAAAAGGGGAAAAAAAAAGACAGCTCTAAGAAACAATCTCTTTCTGTGTAAGCTGTTGCCAGAGTCTGATAGAATAAGCCAGCGTTTCTGTGCCAGCCCATTCACATGGCCAGGTGAAAAGAAACTCATTCCTTTACAGCCTGTGCTGCCCCACACAACATCTGCTGAGAAAGTGGGATGGGAAACACCAAAAAGGGGAGAAGAGAACAGCCGAGGCCTTCAGGTTAGAAGGGCAGGCTGTTCCCACCAGGGAGCCCCTCTTTCACTTGCAGACAACTGCTGCATTTGACATTTCAATGGGAACTGAGGCAGAGCAGGAGGGAGGGCGATGGAGGAGGGGGAGCTGGGAGAGCACGCATAAAGGGAGCAGAGTGAGAAAAGAGAGGAGACAAAAAATCTGCATCACTTTCATTTCTGCTTTCACATCTTTTTTCCCCATAATATGACAGTCAGGAGAAAGAGGAGAGTTTCTTTTAAAATTAGACAGACAGGCAGAGGGTTGGTGCTGTTAAAAACTTCTTCGGGATGAATCAATTTTATGGAGCTTACAGGGCAAAATTCTTTATTTTTTGTCATGCCCCTTTTTTGTTTGTGTTTTCAATGAGAAGGAAAAAGGATTTACATAAAATAAACAAAAAGAATGAATAGCAGCAAACCCTGCCATGGGCACCAACAGTGGATGCTTTTAGAAAAGTTACACGAATATTGTTTCAGTGTTCAGCATTGTCTGAGGGTTCAACACAGACACATTCATCCTGGGGAGTAATTCTGGAGTCCCGATCACTTCATACAAGCCCCTCAATGAGAGCTGCACGCTTTTTTTAAATCTGCTTTACAAAAACATTCATCCAAACACATCAGAGTATTTTGTGAAGGCTTCAAAGCAGCCCTGTGCCATAACAGGGTATTATCTCCATTTTACAGAACAGGAAACTGAGGCCCAAAGGGAATCACACAGACAGCATCCAGAAATGAATCACTGGAGAAGCCGGGAATGAAACTGGTTCCCTGGAGCACCACATTCATCTGCAGTGAATGCAGAAGTGGCCTTGCCTAAGCAAGAGTCTTTCCGCTGGGTTTTATGTCAAGCCCAAATATGTAAACCAAAAATAATACAAACAAGGCTTCAAATGAAATCATGCATTCATATCTACAACCAGTATATATGGATTCATAGTTACAACAGTCCATGTATTTGGAAGCATGGAGGAGTCTCTCAGCATTTGGTAAGACCTAAGACACCCAAGTGAACAGCTAAGGTGGGAAGATGATAGAGAGCCTGGGATCAGCTTCCCTGAAAGCTGCATAGGAAGGTTAGGGGTCTTCTCAGAAGAGTGAGATACAACTTGGGTTCACCTTCCACAAATCAAAGTGAGAAATGAGATATTACACCCATGATCACTGTAGGTTTCCTTCTTTCTCAGTAAGGGTTGCCCTCACGGGCAGTAAGGGAGGCAAACAACCTAAAAGTTTGCAAGATTAACACCACACTCAACCTCCAACACACACCATTGCTGCTTGCTTGGGGCTAGGGTCACACATACAAGAGAATCTCCAAAAAGCCACAAAACACTGAATGTCTGAGCTATAAATTAGGAGTGAGGATTAAGAGGTTAAAATGCTTTGTGTTCAACTGGAATCAGTCTGGAAAGAGTTCAGCATCACTTACCCTTTTGTGTGATGAAAATTGCCAGTCTTTGATCCTCCTTGACTGCTGTGACTCAATATTGCTTCCTTTCTGTATCTGCTCCCCATTGCATACATACACACAAACCAGAGGGTTCCTAGTTAATAGGCCAGTTTGTACTGGGACAGATTTAAGGGTGATCAAACGAAGCCACAGGCGCTTCCCAGTAACACCAGTCGGTGTGGCAGGCATCACACACCACGATGAGCAAGTGCAACTTTCTGCACCTTCCTCCCACCAACCCAGCCTCATGGATCTACTCAGGGCTCTCCAGGCTTTCCAACCTCTGCAATTTCCACTGTTACACATACTGGGCAGCCACAAGCAGGTAAATCTGAAAATCCATAGGGTCCATCAGAAGGCATAGAGAGAACTTGCTAAATGATTCTGGAGCAGTTTGGGGTGACTTACTGTTCTGCTTCAAGTCAGAAGACTGTCTACAAACGTTTCTGCCACTGGCAAAAAAATAAATTAAATCTCTGTGGATGTTTCTTTTCATCTTTGTAGGTTAAAGCATGAGCCCTGGTTTAAAGGCACCCAGGAGCTTGTGTGCAATATGTGTTTTATGTATTTATCACTCTCTCAGTAAGTCTAGCACTGTGGCTTAGCAGGTATTAGAGTCCCGTGCAATCCTAAAACCTCTCTACCACACTTGGAGGAAATGGCACACACTTTCCACTCCATCTTTTCCTTCCCCCACACCCCCAGTGAGAGCAAAAGGAAGTTTATTTCTGTTAGAAAAGAGCTTAGTGCATTTTTCAGAACTGCAGGGAAAGCCGCAGCCCATCTTCTGAAAACTCCCATTTTTACACTGAAAGAACATTTAAGAGCAAGATCCAGCATTTTCCCAGCATCAAAATAGGGAGTGCTCCCAAGGATGGGAGGATGTGCTGTCTGTCCAGACTCACCACCAAAATCCAGTACCTCTGAGCATCCCAAGGGGCAAACCTGGATGAGCGCAGGGTGACCCAGGCTGCATTCTGTGCCGTGCCACTAACACACCCAGAGCTGGAGGGATCCTGGGTTTCCTGCAAGGAGCTGTTGGCACCTCTGAACTGTGTGGCTCTATTTTCCATCTGCAAAACAGGAATAAAAACTACTCACACAAGCAAAGCACATTGAAACCCCGTGCAAAAGATAAAGCTGCAAAGTGCTAGTGAGAGGTTAAATCCCTTCCTGGTGCCTCAGCTGTTACGGAGAGGACAGCAACAGATAAAGACTTTTTTCTTTTCTAACTGTAATAAAGTTGCCCTTATCATTGCAGTTTTGGCAACAGTAACTTAAGTTAGGGAACTCTCCTATATCATGGTTCATCCTCTCCCTACCCTTTAATCCCCAGGAGAAGCAACTAATTGAGTGACAATAGAGCAGAGCCACCAAGCCTCTCATGGCCTCTGTGGCAGGTGATGAGGACAAGTCCATCCACCCCTTTCTGTACGGGGCTGAAACCTCCTCCCCGTGCCCAGTGCTGAGAGGTTTCACAGTTTCCACGGCCGCGTTTTATAACACATACTCAGAAACCAGATATCTATGGGGTAATGGTGAGTAATGCGCTGGCTGCTATCTGCCTTGCTGAAAGGGTGATAAGAGTCAGTCAGAGATAGTCCCGTTTCCCAAATTAGATAGCTAAACCATCAGGCCCTTGGAAAAATAACACCACAAGCCCCTCCCCATCATCACCTTTCTGCTCACAGATAAGTACCAAGCATTGCTAACACAACCCTAACTGCAGTGTCAGTCCCTGGTCTTTAAAAATACATTACTCACACAGGCAAGATCATGAAATTGGTTTAGATTGAACGTGACTTTTTCCATTAAAAAGCTCATTTGAATGAGCTTTGGGTTTTCTCCTCCTTGCTGGACTAGAAACAGGTATTAAAACTGAAAACGTGACCAAGAGACAAGCTGCTGTCCCTACAGCACTTGGACTTCAGTGAAACCTTTCAATTTGCAGGAAAGGTATAATTTTTTTCCCAGACAAGAGATGTGGTGATGTGTCTCTATCAAAAGCATTCCTCATGCTAAGTGAGGCATCTTCTCTACTCTTGGCTCAAGCCAAGTTTTAAAGTTCTAGTTCATACATATGCCCCCAGAAATAACTGCCTCCGAGTCACAGTTGTGCTCCTGCTCAAAGCACTGCTTGATGATGAGTTTGCTCTGCTGCAGCAGTTGATCCATGTATTCACACTGCCAGCAGACATGGGCCAATAGCTTCTGGCAGAGGCAGGACAGGTACCTAGGGAGATACTGAGAAGAAGCAATGACACCTGGATCCATCACTGCTATTTGCTTCAGGGCACCAGAGCCAAGTTCCCGAGATGCTTGGCCCCTACTTTAAAACCCCTCACAGCACCTGTGCTAGGGCTTGGCCCCTACTGCAGCAGGTCAGGCTGGGACCTCACAATGTTCAGTTTGGTTGGCACAGGCAACTTCATAGAGATGACGAAGCCTTGGTTACATCCACAGTGCTGTCCCCATTGCCCTCTTCCACAGCAAGGAACTTGGAGATGCCTCAAGTGAGTACCGAGACACAGCAGCACTTGGGAAGGAAAAAAAAAATCATCACCCTGCAATCATCTCAGAGATAATGGAAAAATCATTAAGAACTTGACACTGAAATGACTCTTAGGACTTGGCATTTTGGTGCTCTGCACTCTTGTCATTCTTCATCAGCTTTATCTGCCTTTGGCATGACACACTGTGGATCCACACCTCCCAGAAACAACAGAGATGAAAGATCTGGGGTTCAGCACTAGATGAAGACCAAGTTGACCACAAAGTTTAGATCAGACTTCAGTCAAACCTTCCTATGAACACAGGAGCATGTGTGTTGCATTGCAGTTCCAATATTTGCAAGGATCATTTTTGTACAGCTCTTAACACCAGCTTAGCACTATTTAATTTTCCATCCCAAAAGGAAAGCTCCAGTTTGCCAGGTTAACTCCGGACAGAACTGTGCCATTCGGAGACCCGTGAGCTGCAAGAGCTGAATTTGGAGCCTCTTCTACCTACTGTTCCCCAGTCATGTTCTGAGAAATCAGGGGGAAAAAACCAAACACAATCAGAGAACAAATTTTAAATAAAAATGTAATGAAGTCATCTGTAAGATGCACGTGGGTAACTTAGCTGCTTGCTGTTACAATTAGCAAAATTTTCAACTGAATTTAAAGCAGATGAAAGCCCTGAAGGCTAAAGTCTGTGAACTTCACCCCCCCACACCTACCCACCAGTTCCACAAATAAATCTTGTGGGTTTGGAAATAGCTCCTTCCCTACCTTTAACCATAGGCTTGACAGTCCCCACCAAGCCCCTCTACTTCGTTAGTTTCTGGATCTTTCATACACATAAATATGCATACATACACACACACACACACACAAAGAGCTGCCCACTTACAAACCTGACAGGTAAAATTATTCCCTCCTTCTACAGCCTTCCTAATTGCCTCCCCTGGGCTCTTGCGAAGTGTGAACGTCACTGGCTAAATAGTAAGTTCATGCAGTGTCACCATTATGCCTTTCATTAAAGCAATATCTGTCTCACAGCTCAGCGTACATGTTACTTCCAATTTCACTGCTAGGACCCACATGTAGCATACAACTTTCCAGTCTGGCTTTAAATCATTATGCCAATTTCCCCCAGTTATTTAAAGATCATTTTCTCAGGAACCACTTCAAAGGCGATGGTGATATTTTTTTTAAATAAAACTGTATTTTTTCTAAGACACATTTTGTCCCTACATGCATAGATGTGCTTTCTCTTGACAATTTTCTCAGAAATTGTTGGTAATTCAAGACCTCATTCATTCTATACCATTAAAATTGAGTCATGATATAAGGGTTATTAGAAGGTTTATAATATTTACCATCTTAAATCTCCACTGCTGGAGGCTTATGATTACTCCACAGTCTCTGTAAATGTTATTATTTTTTTTAACAAGTGAATTTCACAGTAAATTTTCAAAAGTGAGTTTTCCCATCACAGAAGGATCCTCTCCATGAGCTGCTGTTTGTGTCTCCTGAAATTCAAATGAAGGAATATGCCACCTGCAAGGAATGGCAATGATTTTAATTTGATTGCAGTAACTATCAAGAGATAAATAAGCCACAAAAATAATTAGCGTCAGCATTTTGCAAACTAGGACCTGTAACACTTGCTTCTGAGTTCAAGATGCAAACCAGCTCTTCCCGAAGACCTTTTGAACCCCATCTCCAGAAGTGTCAGGACCTTAAAAAACAAGGAGTCAGCAGAGAGACAGAAGAAAGTGCGTAAGAACAGGACTTAACCAGAGAAACCTTAAAAATTAAAAAAAAAAGTGATTCTGACTGTTGCTAGCTCTGGGTCACTCAGAAAACAGCAGTGCCAAAGTAAGATTTATTGTGTTAATGTACAGAAAATTTCTGTAGCCTGATAATTTGTAACAAAGTGAATTGACAAACCGAATTGACTGATTTATAACATAATGAACTATCTCCAAATTGTTTGGATTAACGAGAAGTGGGGAGCAACATGGTAGCTGTATTCTACTTTTTAAAGGTGGAGATAGCAGAAGCAAAGCATGCAAGACCAGATGCTTAAAGCTGGGTTCCTGAGGATATATTTGGGCATCTAACACCCTTGTTCTAATTCTCAAAATATTCTCAACAGCGCAGCAGCTTTGAAAACCAGCCCATACTGTTCGTAAACAACCACGGAGATCTGAAAGAATACGACTAGAAATGTTGGAAATGGACCACTAAAATATCACAAAGCACCCACTGACTTCCCAATTGATCTCTTTCAGCAGTTGAATCTGTTGGTTGCGGATTGAACAGAGTCAATAATTTCCACTTCTATTTCCACCTCCATCAATAAGAATATTTGGGAGCATTTCTTCCAGGAAAGATCACCTTCAAATCCTTCCGTATGGGATATCAATTTGTCAATGTTGGTTTATGACATCGAGGTCTTTGCATTAATAAGACAGAGACAAGAGCCCCAGTAGCTCAGTGCACAGGTTGGGTGTCAGGACAGATATTTTCCAGCACCCACCACCTCTGAGCTTGGCTGTGGGGGAATCCTACAGCCCCCTGTGCTCCAGCTGTCACAGACCAGACTGCAACATCCTCTTTCAGACTGTAAACCAGCCCTTTGGTGACTACAACAGATCATTTAGGATACAAGCAAGTCTGTAAGACCGGCTGTTACATCTGTTAATAGGTAGCTATGAATTTGTTCTTCCTTTGCATAAAATGTACAACCCTTATCCAAGAATAAAGCAGCACTTTTACTCCCCCCAACAAATACCTAAGCCTAGTCAAAGGTGCAGGTATGCATACATTTATTCCAGCTGTGGGCTGCATTTGCAGATTAAATACCATGTTTTCCTGAGTCTGACAGAAAAGGGAGCTGGAGAAAAATGTGTCAAAGAAAAAAACCAAACCAGTCAGGCAATGGCTAGTAACTAAAAGTTGATTCTCACCACAGGTGTCTTTTTTCCCCTGAGGGCCACCTCTTGCTGTTTGTGTCTTGTGTGTGTGTCCCCTAATTCCTCACACACACACAGATGCTGCAGCTCCAGAGGCAGTGGGATGTGTCAATGCACTGACTGGAGCAAGCCCTGCTCTCCTTCCTTCCTTCCCCCTCCTCCTCCTCCTCCTGCTAGCAGAGGCAAGCCAGCCACAAAGCCACTTCCATCCAACACACCTTACTCCTTTCCCCATTCTCAGCTGTATAATGATGCTTAAAATACCCCCAGAGGATGTTTTTCACTGGACATAGTTAGGGACATTTGCAGAATTAGTAGCTTACCTCCCACCAAGGATAATGAATTAAGGAAACACCCAGCACGGGTGAACAAGAAGGGGAGGCAAAAGTGAGAACAGGATTTTCAGCCTCAGGTGTTCAGGCACTTCAGGGTAAAAAAAAAACCACCTTTGCTCTAAGTTTCTGGAGGGTTGGAAAAGGTACAATTTGTACAGAGACAAAGGGAGGGACGCAGCTAGATCCAACATGTCCATACTTGTTCCTTTCTTGCAAGCACCAGGGGAGCAGAAACCTCTTTGCAAGTTGGCCCCATCCCCCAGCATGGGCTTTTCCTTCCAGTCACACATTGGCCACACAGTCATGCAATGCCCAGCCCCACCAAATCGGGGTGAATGGCTAACGCACCTCCACGGAGAGACTTTTTGTGAAAAGAAGTCTCTGGAGCACATCCTTCCCTTTTCTGAAGGAGGAGATGGAGCCATGCACTGATTTGGAAAAGCAGAGGCCCCCAAGAAAACAGCTAACTTCTTTTGGTTAGTAATGTGGAAAGAGGAGCCTGGCCAGCTCTTACAAAATACACTTTTGACACTGATCTCCCAAACAGGAACAGACTTGTTCTGGCTGTATGTACGTGTACACACACCCACACACACAGATGCAAGAGGAAAACTCAGATCTTCTGGGCTCCAGCCACCAGCACTAATCCAGCCTCCATCACCACAACCAACCACTGTGGCTGGTAGCGGATCAGCTCTGGATGTGCTTGGAGACCAGAAGACCAAACTCCTGGTCCTGCCACCAAACTTGAAGGGGATTGCTGCCACCAGCCCCAGGGGGTCACAGATGCTGGTAGGACCTTGAAAAGTAGGGAGGAAGAGATGAGAGTCTACATCCATCAAACGTGGCAGCTAAAGGAATTGCCCTTCTCAAGAGCTGTGAGTGCTCCAAGTGCAAGTCTTTCAGAGTTTATGACAATTATTCCCCCATCCTATTAATAAAATATAGTAGCAATTTTGAATATAATGGCCTATTATCTAAAGTCTTAAAATGACAGAGCAATCAAATGGAAGGTGAAATATAGGGCTGGGGGAATCAGTTCTGGGTGGTTTGCAACCTCCCTGCATGGCACACAAGCAGAGCACAATGGATCGAGTGGTTTCTCAGACAGAAATACACTACTAAACAAGAGTGGCTTATTTTTAAAAAACCTATCGAATGCACATTTTTAAGTTGTTCTCAGTGCACATATGTCAATTGTTTGCACAGCTCAGAAAAGTCACTGTGATCTGCCATCGAAGCCTGGAGAAGACACAGGTTGGACATACCAAACTCCCACCCCTCCTACACCTCAGCTGTCACAAGGGTTGCAGGCTCTGCCACCTGAAAGCAAGGTGACAGGTGGCAACAGGGACAGCAAGGCTCACATAGCATGTGTTGGTCTGTGCCACTATTAGAGCAGGTGGGGAACACCATTTTTCCATTTTTTTGCCCATAGAGGATATATAGAAAACTTGGATTTAACTAAAGGCTTAAAAAGGCTTTGAGAGCAAAAATTACATCTGACATTTTTGCTGTCACTGGGGGTTTTACTTGGAACCAGATCATGGCCAAGTCTACATTTCATTTTCCTTTCCATTTTTGCTACTTTCACAGGAATTTGAAATTTAAGAAAGGCTGTCAAAAAACCCCACACTTTTACTCTTTTCCCATTTCTTCTAATGATGCCATCATTCTTCCTTCTTCCCTTATCTTCTATTTCTCTCCTTTTCCCTCATCATTACACAAAGGTTGAATTCTCCAGAACACTGTCCTACTCAGTTATACAACCACTCACAAAAAAAACCAACCCATCTGATCCCTCCTAGCATCCAGCCACTAATGCAAAAACTGCTTATGACTTAATGATGCTCCTCCATGCTTCATTAGCTTTTATCAGTATGGAAATCAGGATTCGTTCTGAGTTCTGCAGAGCTGTCATTGGAGATGGGCATGGGGGAGCAGGGTAAGTTCCTGGCTTTCTCAGTGTCACCGGGCTTGCTGCCATTGATTTCGAGGGTGTCAGAAATGTCACCCAGGGAGATTTGCAGCGATAGGCTGCTGATCCTGATCCAGCCCCAATTAGCAGCTGCCTGATAATTGTTGACATTGGAGAGCTATGAAGTAAATTGGGGGCCTGGATCCAATGAACCATAAAAATAAATAATAACCATAAAAACTACGCCTGCACTATAAAGTCTCACACAATAATTGCCATTAATGATGTCTGCTATTTATATACCCTACCTGGCTGAGGAGGGCTCTGTGCTTAGATACATAACCAAATCTGCCTTAGCCATCTTTACGAGAGGGTGAAGGGTTGAGCAGGCAGTGAACCAGCACTATTATCCTGCCTTGCCCCTTGTATAACCCAAATCAGGGCTGAGTTGTCATGCATAGATCAGTCATTGTACCTCTGCCCATGAGGTCTTTCAAAAAAAAGCAGGTTTTAAGCACTTTTACAAAGCTCCTGTAGTTGGATTCAGCCCCTTCTCAAGCCTTAAATGACCTATTAAACATGGTGGTAAATCCAGGGAATATCTTCAAATTTACTTTGAACACATCTCAAACAAAACATGACCCCACTCAAACAGACCTTTGCTTTGATTCACCTTTCCCATCACCTTTTCTTCACTATTGCTTTAGCATGCATAAATATATTAAAAAAGAATATATCTGCCAAAATTATTTTCAAATCAGAACCTCCGGAGTTCTAATTGCCTTTCCCCAGAAAGCAGTATGTGACAGCTCACTTGAGTCAATCTGGGCTTGCAAAAATGAGCTTGATCTTTGCCAAACCCTGGCTGTGGCTGGTTCTTAATAAACCACCAGTGAACAACCTAATACTAATTTAAAAACTTCAATACTGGAACCCTTGGAAACTGGGTCTTCTCTTACTAGCTCTTCTGCCAGTCCTGTGAAATGGAGTAGGACTGAAGCACCAGAAAGGCTTTAATAGTTTATTTAGGATCCAGTCCTACACATTGCTGTATATCAAACTCCCATTGTCTTTGAACTGCAGAGGAAAAGCCTGAAAGTTTTCTTAGCGTGACTCTAGCTAGTACAAAAGGGAGATTTTAACACTTCCCTACCTCAACCAAGCTTAATACATCAGTGTTTGCAAAAGGCTGTGAGACCCCTGCGTGGATGTCAGAGTATAAAGTTATCATTCACAAACAGCCTATTGATGTTTTCTCCAGAGCAGCCAAATTAATACAATACTAAGTCCTTGCCCATACTCTACGTAATTAATTCAACACTCAGATGACATTTCATTTAATCAAGACGTATCATATCTTCTCTTTCAGCTGAAAGAAACGCTGAAGTTATAATGAAAACAGGTCGATATATCAACTACTAGCAATTTTTCTCTGTATTTCTGCTAGTCCCTGAAAGCCAAAAAAGAGCCCATGCTTTCCCTTCTCAATCTGCTTGCTCCTTGTTTGATACTTCCAGAGATGACAGTCGGAGAACTACTCAGAATAGAGAAGTCTTTCATTTTCATTACATTTGTTCACAACAGAATTACCCCCTCCCCCCAACTAAAAGTGTGTTTTCATGTAAATAAAAACACAGAATTGTCAAAGGAGCTCTGACCATCTGGTCCTGCATCCCAACTCCAATGGGGATCAGCTCCAGCTGTTTCAGGGGAGGTTTGTTCTCAGTCTACTTCTGCAAGAAGCCAGTTTGCATCCTGAAACAAGAGGGCTTTCCTCCTCTCCAAGCTTTTAAGAGACAATTTGCACCTTCCCAATTATTGATTTTTTTTATATTTTTTTTTACACATTTTACAAAAATTCCCAAAATTTTCCTTTGTGCTTTCAGAAAAGCATTGCAGCTAATAAGGATTCAGCCAGCTTTTCCAGGCAGCAAAAGAGCACCCTCAGAGCATTTACAGCCTTCTGTGACGTTTAACAAAGAAAAACGTCACGCTATAGCAGATACATCTATATTCACATCTCAGCCAAGATTTCATGAGCTACACAAGTTCAGCTGCCTTCATATTGTACATAAAAAAATATCTCAGCCCCTTTCCCAGGGGGGTTGCTGGAATTGCCATTCTGGTTTCTAATGAGGGAAGGAACTGGAACGCCGTAAACTCGCAACTTTGTCCGCTTCGTGTAAATCAAAGCACAGCTGCAAAATTTGGGAACAGAAAAAAGTGTGTGGGGGGGGAAGGAATCTCCCACCACACACATCCAAAATATAAATACCCCTGGCTAGTAAATGTCACTTGACACTCTCACATCAAACCTGTCATCAGCTCCAGCGTTTAAAGGAAAAACACTGCTGGAGTTGGGTTCACAAATCTGTCCCTAGTCCTAATTTACAAGTAACCCTTCTATATTAATTATTCTTAAGTATGCCACAATGACACATTAAATTTGCATGCAAAAGCTTAGTTAAAGTCTAAGCAAGCCAAGACCTCTGAGAAAGCACTGCATGTAAGAGAAATGTATTGTTTTAAATAACTACCTACTGCTGAGCTGGGGCACAGAACATATTTGGAAGCAGTAAAACTGCTAAAGAAAAGCAAGGCTATTTTGAAAACAACTCATTTGGGTCCTGCTAGCACTGGAACAAATGAACAAGCATATATTAAAGTCGGTATAAGGTGGTGGGGGTTTTTTAATCAAATAAATGCAAGTATATATTTGCCTAGGCTGCTGATCCCTGGAGGTGGGAGTTATCTCTGCCTTGGTCACAGCTGTAGCAAACGCATGGAAAATGCAGGTAGCAGAAACCATTCCAGTTCCCCAGAGGCTAAGCAGTTGCAGGGCCTATCCATAGTTCAGTGAAGCTCTAAATCAAGTTAGCAAGCACTGGCCCTGTTGTGATTTGCATGGACCTTCCCACAGTGCACCAGGATGTTTTTACCTCATAACAGATACCATCAATGCTAAGCAAATTGCTTGCATAATTATGCATATTTGCACAGTGCCGTCATCTGCAGCTGATGTCACTTGCTTATTATCTTCCTAATTTTTTCATCAATGGAAGCTTGTTTTTTTTATTTGTGAGTCATTCTGTAGCATTTATTATCTGCTGTGCTATGCCAGGTGTACTTTTAACACTTGCCTTATTGCCACAGACATGTTTCAGACGGGGATGGGGTGGGAATGGTGTCTGATTGAATTCACCCTTCCCACCCCACGGAATGTTATTAATTATAATTTATGTGTCCTATTAATCACATGGTATTATTATTTATACAGCAAGCAGTCATCCACATACCAGTTATAAAAGGATCAAATCTTATCACGCCCTGATGAATCAGAGTTCAGTATATTTTAGGTTTCCCATAACTGTTTGGCAGAGGCTTGCTTTCAAGCAAGATGTTTATTTTTAGATTAGTAATTAACAAACATCAGGAGTCCATAGGAGAAATAAAAGGAGAACCACTTCTCTGGAAAATGGAGTGATCCCAGAGCAAAATATGTGTCCCTAGTGCTGTCACTGACAGCAGCAGTGCAGAGACAACACTAACTGCTCATTACATCACATCATCAACCCAAAAAATGGGATAAGATACAAGTCTGGCCTCAACATACCATCCACCTTTGGGCATGTTATCACAAAGACGCTTCCCCAGGGTATGAAATCACAGGTTCATTTATAGGAGCTACAGAAGATACAGGTTGGCAGGGGATGGAGGGGACCTGTGGTATGTATTTCATGAGATGATCTCCAAGACAGGCTGCAGGAGACGGTGGGATGATCAGATCTACCATGAGGTAGAGCTTTACCCAGGCCACAGCGATTTGGAAAGAAGGTGAGTGATGAAGGAACCTGGCTCTGGCCCATCACAAGTTGCATGGCTTGCTGGCTCCCATCCCATTTCATTAGCTTTATGAAATAAGAATATGGTGTGAAAAGCTGAAGTGTGACAAGGAGGGGACACTCAGTCGCTGCATACTTGGCTTCAAAAGCAAATGGTCTCCAAGCCAGGCTGTACCTGCAGTTCATGGACAACAATAGATTTGATCCTCTGGGGACTGAAGAGGCCATGAAGCCTTTGACCTGCAGGTCAACTGGTTCAAAACCCAGACGGATTTTTTGAACAATCAAGAATGGCTCCCTCCTGATGGTTGTTTGCACCTAAGTAAAATAAATAGGAAGGTCTCATCCGAACTCTTAGCTGTCCACAGCCTGACAGCCACCTTTCAGTGCTCAACAGCCAGATTTTCAGCAGCAGCCCTGCACCTTTGAGAAGAACAAAATCTGCAGTCCAAGTGAGACACACGTTGGGGTCACCACACCCCAGCTCACTGCAACCATCAGCAGCCACAGTCATGAAACACTTCCATTGTAAATATTAAGCTGGAAGTCTGAAATCCATCATTATAGTCCTAAGAGAAATAAATCCAGGGGAAGACCCCATCTAACCCAGGTAGAACAGGACTGGGAAGATGGGAGGAAGTTTGCACAGTCCCAGCCCACAACACATAAGATTTTATCCTGCAACATCATCATGCTAGATCCTTCAGCACCCACTTAAATAGAATTATAGAACCATTTAGGTTGGAAAAGACCTTTGAGATCATGAAGCCAAACTACTAATAGAGGATGCAAGGTGCTGGTTGCATCCATGAATTTAGAGCATTTTGCAATAACCATATATATCTACCTCTCACAGTTCTGAAACCCAAGGAAGAAAAGCCCTTGCTGCTCTCCCAGCACGACCATGACTCATCCTTCAGAGAAAGGCATGGACAATTAAGAGCATCTGTCAGTAAAGCCAGTGACAAATGACTCTCTCTCTCTTGTGGCTCTGAACACACATACTTTGGTCTACAGCTTTGGCAACTCTCGAGTGTCTGGGAAATACAGTCTCCCCCCAGCTTGTTTACCCAGCACGAACAATTAATAAGGTGCCTGTGAGAGTCCATGGTTATAGAGCACGCTTGGTCTGTCGAGCAGTCAGGCTGGATTATGGTGTTGATCAGGGGGAGATGAGGGGAAAGAAGGGCAGGTTTAAATGAAAAGCAAAGGCAGAGTTCATTAGCCACACAGTAAACAGGGAATAAAGACAAAGGCACTCAGCTCCTCCCTATAACCATACCAGGGACCAAGGGATCATGCCAGTTCACAGCACTGCTCTTGCTCAGTGGGTAACTTCATATTTCTGCTTCTCAGAATCAGTTTTTTATCAGAGATAACTACTTCACTCTGCAGCTGAAGATAATGCTCATGCATGATGCTGCATCAAGCATGAACAGCCAGCTTTGGGGCTGTCCTGAAGTACCCCAAGCCAAACACTGCCTCTTCCCAATCACTCAAACCCATGGAAAACAACCCATTGCACCCTAAAACTGCAGCCTCTCAGGGCAGTGTGTGATGCTGCTGCAAAAAGGTGATGCTAGGGAGGGGAGAGGTGGGGACTGAACCCGAGTCTGGGGAAGGGAGGAGAGGTGTTTCCCTAAGTGTGTGTCTTCTCCTGCAACTCAGCAGGAACTTGCAGTGGTTCTTCAGAATGCTTATTATGGTGACTTTTTAAATAAAACACTAATGGACTGTCCCAAACCATCCATTTTAATGCCTCACAATAGAAACACCCCACACATGACCCCCTTCCCCTTCAAGAGCTGAGGACCAGCCCTCATAGCATGCCTGCTTTGGTCTGTTCCCTTCTTAGTACCCAGGACATTTGGCTGATGAGCAAGCTCAAGCTCACCTCTGGCCAACTCTTACACAGATGGAAACCACTGACTCCAACCCAGGTTCCCTGATGGCTCTCCCCAGCCATCCAAGGAACACAGTCACTCTGTCATCCCCCTGGAGCCCTCTAGTACTCATTTGAAGCTTCCCACCCCATTTTCCAAACCAAGTTGGACTCCTCCTGGCTGCTTCCAACAACAACAAAAAATTCTTCAGCAAAAGTCCCAATATCTTATCTGAAGCTGAATCTCCCTTAGTAAGCATGCATGCCTCAGAAGAGGACCCTCAGCCTCAGTACATCTCATGGGAGAACTTTGCTGTCAAACCCCAAGTGAAGCTGTGGTGTTCCTCAGGTCATGCAGACTGACATACTCACACCAACTTTTCCCAGGACTGCAGGGAAGAGAAAGAAAAATCAACAAGGGCAAAAGCAGAGTCAGATCTTTTGTCTCTGAGCTGCCTGTCATTGTGCAGCCAGATGTGAGCAGAGTTTAAAGGAAAGGAGTTGTAAGACTGCCCTGTCAGACCAGGCTCAGATGCTTTTTCCAAGCTTAGGTAAGACAAAAGAAAGAGATCAGTTTCCCTATCTGCTTTAATTCATGGAAGAAAAAAGTAGATGACTTTAATTTTGCCTATGAGTGAGCTGGACTCCCTGGGTAAGGACTCAAACTTGTTGCCCAGAACAAAGGGACACCTGACAGTCAGGTAAAGCAGATCTGGCACCTCTGTTTCTTACAGAGACTTACTTGCAGAATAACCACAATTCACTGCACGTGGGCAGCTTGGAGGGGTCATTCCCCTCCCAGATACAGCCACGCAGCCACTCCATGCCCTGCCCACACGCAAGTGTCAGTAGAGACAAAACTGAACTGAAATTTAATGAATCCAGCTAATTCATTATTTGGAAGACTTATGGTTTTCAGTTTTGTTTCATCTTGATTATTATTTTTTTCTTTCCAGCCAAGCACACCAGATGGCTGATACCACTCATTGTTAGGTACTAATCAGCCACTTCCATATGATATTTGCCATGAAGAATTAATACAATTAGGCCAGGATGTAAAGACATCATATTATTCATGGCAATAAGCCCAGATTTACTTTTTATTCCTCCTGCAACTGCCTGCAGCCTGGGTGAGGTCAGAATCCAGGTCCCTTTTGCTGCAGTGAGCTGAGCTACTCCATGTCTCATTGCACAGCACTTCTGCAGCTGCAACTCATGTCTCCCTTCCAAAATACAGTCAAATTCAGCTTCTAAAGGAAACCTTGCTAGGATATCTCCAAGTAGATGCTTAACAAAAGGATGATGCCTTTGTAATGTCTCTCACCTTTGTTTCTCAAGTTTTATTTTCCCTTCTCCAGCCACTGCAAAGGATTCAAGCAGTGTGAATGGGGAACTAGTGAAGAGCACTGGAGAGCAGCTGAAATAGAAACATTTTTTTCCTGCAGCAGAGGTTAGCACAGCAGCAGGACCCAAGTCTGGCTGGGAAAGATTTTCTCTCTGCTCCCTTCTCAGGGCACATTCTCAATTCTCACCCACAATGACTTTGATTTATTTTAAGGGTCTTCTTTCTCAAGGTTTAAGGCTGTGAGCAAAGGTGGGATTGTCCAGTGACACATGGGAGACCAACTCTTGGTCCCTCACTATGACAAGAAAATGCATGAGGCATGACTTTCCTGTTTGTACTTGCACAAGGCCAAGCTCTTTGCTTTTTTACAGTTCCACAGATCCCCTGCCCCTACCAAAAGTTCAAACCAAATATCAAAACTGTTCTCTGTGCAGCGAGCAGGGAGGCAAAGGCGGAGGCAGAAAGCTTGCGGTCTGTAGGACAGGTTGGAAGCCAACCTGGGGCATTCGAGGGGCCAGGACAACTGGTGAGCCCCACGCAGGGCTGCCGTGCCATCCCTAGAGCTGATCTCCAAGTCAGGCTCTGCTGTCTCATGCTGTGGGCAACATCCCCACAGGCCTGCCTGCCAGAAAACCCCTCTCCTGCAAACCACGCGATGGCTCTGCTTCCTCTGGCTGCTCACCATTCATGACATCTGTGTTTACTCCGTGACCCATAACCAAGGGTTGTTTCCCTGGAAGGGCTCCATCACTGCCTCTCTCCTAGTGCCTACCATGTGTCCATTTAATTTTTTCTATTTGTTTTTTCCCCCCAAGGTCTGCACGCTGCTATTTTCAGCACCTTCCCCATGTGCTAGAGGCAAATTCCTGCTTTGGGACACATGGCAAGGACTGCAGAAATATTTCCTGTTGTTCCAAAGAGAGGCTTCTTCAGAAAAAACAAACAAACCAAAACATAATGGTGCTTCAAAGACCCCATTCCCCAGCACAGTGCACTGGGCAGAGGCAGTACTCAAAAAGCCCTACTGAGAGCCAGAAAGCTTTGCGAGTTGATCATTTGATCTACTGCTACACAATTTCCAAGGCAAAATATAGTCCACTTCATGTTCTTACACCAGGGCAATATGGCCTTCGTGCCCGATCCCGGGATGGAACAGACTAGCTGAAGTCCACTGGATATGGACCTAAACCCCAGAACTGTTTCGACACAGACAGCTCAGCCACAGGCATCATAGCTGGCCCCATCTCCTGTTGTCACACAACACAAAGCAGGCCTGGTCCCCCCTCAGGACTGCCAGCCCTCACTCCTGCTGCTGAATACCCTTTCATTTTTCTCCTGTGTGACATCAGGATGACTGAGTTGTCATCTCATCACCTCCCTGTGGCAAGACACTAAGGGACACTAATTCACTGACCAGGACCAACCTCCTGAACTAATGTCCTTCACCCTCATGTAAATCCTCTCTCCTGCTCTCCCATTACACTTTGCCACCCCCAGGGGGGGAAATAAAGATTAAAACATTAATTATTATTATATACTAGGGGAGATTAGAAGGCACAGGTAGCAATGGGGGCTGAGTGGAGCAGCCCAGTTGGGTGGGTGGGAGGAAAAGGGGGTTGCATGAAGCCTGCAAGGCAGCTCAGGGAGGAGGTCAGTGCCAGATCCTAATAACCCCTTCCAGCATGGAAGGAGAAATTTGTTCCCTTCCTACAGGGCCCGATTCCCTTTTGCCCTATGCAAAGATTTCATCTTTGCCCTGACAGCTGGGAGGTGCTTGGCTGGGGCTAGAGCCTGATGGGGTGGCATGGACCCAAACCCCAAAGCAGGACCATGTGCACCATCCCTCCTGGGGGGAACAGGGAGGTGGTCAGCCCAGGAGAGCAGGGGGCTCTGAAGGCTGACACAGCCTCAGGTGTGAGCGTGTGACTGCAGACATTCCTGCAAAGCAGGAGATTTGTTACCTGGAGAGGGCTGATGCTTGAGGAGTGATGTCTTCATCCATCTGTCCAAAGGGGGGTTATTCTGCCTGCAGGCAGCTCCTGCTCCATCAGGGCCGAGAGCCCACATGCAAGACTTTTTAAGGTCTTTAAGACATCTGCAAAAGAGGGAGAAGACTGAGGGAAAAGAGAAAAATAGCTGGGGAAAGGGTGCCTCTCCTGCTTCCATGTCAGCTGGTGGGAAGACGTGGAAGGTCTCGCAGAGCTCCCGCCTGCCTGCACACTCCTCAGCATGGGACCTGCAGGAACGTGTTCCCCCTCCTAACCAACTCCTGTCACCAATCTGGCAGCCAGCCCTCCAAGGGAGGATTGCTGAGCAGCCACAGCTCTGGAAAACAGGCTGAGTGGGACATATGGAGTTCTTGGCATTTTTTTAATTTCCAGAACTTTTTTTTTCCAATGGAAAGGCATTCCTCTGGAGAAAGAATGCCAGGCTAATGACAATAAGCCTGGCTTTCTGAGGAAGCTCTCCAAGACAGCTAACAAGTATCCCATTCACTGGTAGATAAAAATCAGAGGGAGGATTTGGGAAGAGAATATTTGGTTATGTTGTGTAGAGGAGCAAGAGCCTGACGGAAAGGCCATTGTGCAGGAGACATGTGCTCCTAGGTATCATCCCACCAATGCTGTTGGAAGGTCCTGTGACCTCAGGGAAATGAGCACATTACTCAGTGATCCTCTCTCCGCTTATCTGTAAATTCAGGCTGGTTCCTTACCACTGCATTTTTAAAGTCAACACACAAGGTTTAATTTATTAGAGCCCATAAAATCCTTTGCATTCCAGGATGGGAGTTTTCTGCAGCACAAGCATCACTGCTGCCTTCTGCTGCCAAAGCATGCCTGTCATTTCTTGGTGTTCACCAGACCACAGCAAGACACTTCCAGGTTAGCACGAAAATGAGATTTTCCAAGGATGTAGTTCACTTTTCCTTCCTCTCACATGGACTTTAGGCTTTGTAAAACACACTTCAAGGAACCCCACCTCCTCACCATGCAACCACAGCTACACAACTTGGCACTTACCAGGTCCAGCTCTCAGTGGTGAGAATGCAGCCCAAAACGTGGCACCTCTGCTGCAAGTGGAAGCAAGCCCACTCACCAGTGCTGAGAGTTACTTCCCATCCCAGAGGTGGCCTGGACATTGGTGGGAAGAGGATGACAGCTACTGATACTTCACAAGGGTACACATTGCTTGGCCATCAGATGAGAACAGTCTCCATTCACTCCTTACCCAGCCTGGATTTCAGTTAGGGCATCACACTCTTGCCTTCCCCCTGCAAATCAGGGTCAGACAAGGAGCTTTGGGACATCAAGAGGAAGCATAGAGACAGGCCAAAGACAAGTCAAGGTAAGAGATGTGCAAACAAGCACTC
Source organism: Aegotheles bennettii (assembly GCA_013398125.1). Classification (NCBI taxonomy): domain Eukaryota; kingdom Metazoa; phylum Chordata; class Aves; order Caprimulgiformes; family Aegothelidae; genus Aegotheles; species Aegotheles bennettii. The sequence goes on along the minus strand of VZRW01011345.1, from coordinate 2,172,646 downwards.
CCTGCCTGCTCTGTTCAGGAATACACTCAGGTTCAGCTAATCCCCTTTTAGAAATACATTTCAAGCACTATTTCTGAAGGTCCTCGAGGCAAGATAGCTTCAGCTATAAACCTCTTGGCTAAGGAAAGAGTGAAACTCAACCACACTCAATTTGCCTTCCCACCTGAGGGCATGTCATTATTACACTGGCTTCTGGAGTTCCAGGTTTATGGATGATCTTGCACCTTGTCTGAAAGATGCAAGGCCAGAGGGGTTTTTGTAGTCTACATTAGGAAGAATACTGAAAATAATGTTATGGGAAAGGGTAATTTCTTGTGTTTGCACTCAGACTCACAACACCACAAATGCTTGGAAATTGCTTTCTAATTCATCCCACCAGCCATTGCCACCACATGGGGAGAAGCAGAGGACTAGAACAGGGTAAAGACTGTATGAGCATCATGAATGAGAAGAACCAGGGAGAGCCTTGTGCTCTACAGCTGGATGCCAGTTACAGGTCTTCTACTCCTGAACACTCCCATTTCTTTTCCAACAAATACATTCCCACTCCTTACGACCCCCTCAAAGCTGTGTCCAAAGGCTCAAACAACCCAGAGGACCCCAGGACTTGCACAAGTCACCTCCCAGCCAGGCTCACCACAGGCCATTGCAGAGGGGTTAAAAGGCTTCCCATATGGCTCTCATTGCTCTTCCTTTTATCCTGGTCATGCCCAGCAGGCAAAGGAGAGCTGGAGGAGGTAGGGAGGAGGGAGGGGGGTGGGAGAGGGTTAAACTGGAGGGAGGCAGGGAAATAGCCTGGCCATGGTTTTGCAGCAGAGCCAGCAAGAAGGCTGCCTGCCTCGGGGGACTATTAAGGGACTATGGTGACTTTCATCTCCAGGTCACTAGTTCAAATCTGGTCCAAGTCAGGGACAACAAAGGTATTATGTGAAATTAATTGCTGGTCTCAAGTCCAATTCCTAGTACATGTGTGTCCATTTCAGCAAAACTTGCACCAGCTAAAGGCCACTCGAGCATGGGGGCAGAGAAGTGAAGGGTGATGAAGCTTCTGCCTCATCCCCAGATGGAAACCCGCCTTCGGCAAAGGGCAGCGTGATCAAACAGTGCTTGTTGTCCTGCTCTCTCCATTTACAGAGATATTGTTCTCGCACCACACTTTTGTAGAGAAATAATTTCAAGTTCTCAGATTCACATACCCTGAGTCAATAATTCACAATCATGAGTAACCCCATAACACAATTCTTCCCAAAGAAAAATGTCCGAGACAACAAGATGGGAGTTAGACAGAGATTAACAGGGCAAGGACAGTCTTTTTGTTCCAATTTTGCACAGCCATCAGCACAGCAGCTCCTCACCCATGAGTGCAGGTTGGAGAACCCCTCACTGCTTTGAGCCATGACCAGCAGCACCCCTTCTGGCTCCCAGCGAGAACCAGTGCTCTCATGTCTCTTTTAAAGAAAGTAAGTGAAAACATTTGAGAGAAAGCCACTCACCAAGATGCTTAAAAAATAAAACTAAATATCAAAAGACTTTTAAATTCGCATTCATAGAAAAATGAATCAGTTGATTTAACAGAGCAGGAAACCACCAGATACAAAGAGGGTTCACAGTAAATTGTCCATGTTTGCAAACAAACAATTCACACCAATTGTGCTCCAGATGGTACCTCCTTACCACCATGTGGGACCAGGGAACAACACACCATGAACATGCCTTAGCTGTTCCTGGGGTGTCTTTAGGGCTGCCAGAAATCAGCTCTACTGGATACAAAAGTGCATTTTGTAGTCTTCCTGGACATTGTGCTCCCAAACAAGAGCTCCCAGCATTTATTTGCCACCTTTAAACTGGGCAACACACAGCTCCACCCAAGTGCCCCACTGGGGCAGGCAGCCGAGGAAGGACTGCTCCCCACGCGCCAGGACAGACTCACCCCCAACCAATGCTCACCCATAACACATGTCAGCTCCCTCATGCTAACCAGAAGCATTACCTTGTTTAATTTCTCTGTCGAAAATGACAGCAGATGGTCTCAGCTGGGAAATGTCACTTACCCCTGGAGTTACAGCTGCATCTCTCCTGACTGCTTGCCTCTCCCAATTAGAAGCCAATCTGCCTCCTGTCAGGCAGCAGTTCATTCTGCCCCTGCAGCCCACCCCATACTGGCTCCTATTTAAAAATAAAAGATTGCTTTTTCTGAGAGCTGCTTATTGCTGCTTGCACTGACAATAATTCTGTGGAAATTGGTCCTTGCCACCGCTGATGACCATTAGCATGCTGCCCTGCTTTGACTTCACCATCAGCTTTGAATATCAAATCAGTGATTAACGACTTCCAGTAATGACCCTGCCAGGAGCATCCCTGTGTTTCTCCAAGAAGGTACCCTCTGAACTGGATCATTACAGGAGCTTGTCATTTGTCAGCAATTTAAAAGCTGATAAGTCAGCAGTGCACACTCAGGGATGAGACCTGGATGGTTTCCTTGATGTCTGTTGTACTTTTCCTTTTTCACTGGCAGAGGCAGATAAAATTCATATGGTTATGGCCAGTCTTGTTTGGTTCACATCACCTGAGAGATTAGTACAAGGAGAATCACTCCTTACCTGCCCTCTTCCTCTTTCCAAAAGCATCTGATGTTGACCATCTAAGTCCATGATTCAAAAAACACATCGAGTCCAACATTTGTTGCCTAGGTATAGCTCAAAGACATGACAAAAAAATGGTGTAGACTACCATTCAAATAAAAACTCATTTTCTAGCTCCAAGAACATTGGCAGGTTAATTCTGCCAGATTAGGTGTCTATGTTGTATTCTGTGTTGCGATAGCATCCAGCTTCCTACATGCCTACCTCCTCAGCATGCAAGTGTAAAACCAGTGCAAGTTCTGTGCATGCCAACAGGTGATCCAGAGCAGATGTATCACAGGCTGGTCCAACACACAGAGCCAGCTGTACAAAAGTACAGCCTCAGAGGCAAGGTGCTGGCCAAACTAGACCTCTTGTCTGTCCAGGTACCTTGGCTGCTCATAGAAGAGCAAAGTTTTAACAATGCAACAAAGCCTGGGCCAGAAAACCAAATCAGAGGCAATACATCCAGCCTAACAAAAACATCCAGTCACCCCTTTGATTTTTTTACAAGGGCTTTCTAAAGAGGTCCCTAGAGCTGCATCAAGCCCAAGCATTGCAAAGAGCAGGTGAGCCATACTTGGAAGCTGCCTTCACATCTGCAAGTGCTTTATGGTCCTAGAGAGAAAAGGAGAGAGGAAGAGGGGATCCTCTAATGAGGTTATTACCAGTGCCTGGCACTGCAGCAAGGCTGTACAATTCCTGCTGCACTCCTTCCTCCTACAGGAAAGCAAAACCCTTTGTATGAAGGATTTAAGGTCTCTGACTGAGACACCGAAGGTACCGCCTCGCAATAAAGTCAGGGCCATGGATCAGTTTGGCAAGCAAAGGAAAAAATTCTAGTATTTTCAGCAAAACAAATAGCAAAGAGTCTCCACCACCAGATGTTCTCGTGTGGTTACAGTCTTGATTTATCTTGCAGAGTGGAGCTAATTTAGACTCTCTGGATGGCATCTGGTGCACAACCTCTCTGCGCCTCAGTTTCCTTCTTATTTGCAAAGGGTTAAATCTGACAGATTCCGGGAAAACCAGGAGTTCCTATTTCCTTTAGGCCCATCCATCTATTCCAACTGTGAGCAACAGCTGTAATAACTAGGTCCCAGAAGAAAGGAAACCATCTTATTTTAAGGCAAAAGTCTGTCATTCACATCAGTATTGCCAGCATGCTCAGAGACAGAGAAAAAAAGCTACTGTCCCCTGACCCTGTTCCTCCACACAACGCTGACACAGAGCCCAGTATTCCATCCAGCAGCAAGTACAGAGCTACCCCAAGCTCAAATAGGAATCCTCATCCTAACATAGATGAGCCATATCCTACTGCAGGCCTCTGGGGACCTACCAGCACACACCAGCCCCTGCAAGCCATGCCCACAGCTCTGCAGTGTGCAGCTGCAACCAAGCCAGGAGGGAGCCAGAGCCACCCCATCACCTTCCCTACAGCCTGTAGCTTCCAAACACTCCCCTCCCAGCCCTGCTCACCTGCTGGGGAAGCACCACAGCAAAAGCAGAAAGGTGCAGCTCTAGTTTTTCTCTTATAAGCAGTTGAACAACTCAACACCCATCAGGAAGCCCCACCAATGCTCCCTTTTCCTACCTGCCTTAGGAAGCTTTCCTCTAAGCATTTCTGTTTGCTCCACTGCAGTCTCACTCCCCGCCACATCCAGCTCTCTTGGTCTTGTTTTTCCAATCCTTCCATTTGCTTCATGGCAAATTTCCAAATTATAACCAAAAAAAAAACCCCAACAAACCAAGCACCAAACCCCTCCCCTTTTAAGCAACAGCTATTTCCTTTTCCAGCCTCCCTCTAGTAAGTTCAGTGAAGAACTGGCTTCCTCCAAGGATCCAATCAGAGCTTCTTATCAATTAGGGTAATTGGCACCCAGCTGAGCCCATCTCCCAGTTGGGACCCATTAACACTCAATTAAGACAACCCCAGGCTCTGCCCTCCTCCCCCTTACAGCTCTCCTCTCTATCAGTGCACAGGTCCGTGCACAGAACCCTCTTGAGTGGTGTGGTTGCCCATCCATTGTGTGTCTGGAAAGGCAGGGGTAATGATAATGAGGGTAATGAGCAGGCCATGTTCTCAGGGAGCTTTGCACATAGCTGTTCTCCTAGCATCCGAGCTGTGCTGTTAGCCCCACCCCACAGACAGGACAACACCAACCTTCTGAGTGAAGGCAGAGTATTTGGAAAGCGTGGGGTGACCCAAGCAGAGCTAGCTTGATCTTGATGGCATCAGGTGGGGGATCAGTCCCTGGTGCCTTCTGCTATGTGCTAGGTCCAATATGCCACTGTTTGTGAGAACAGTACCTCCACTTTTCATGGCCCTGGGCAGACCTAAGTCACCTTTTCAAGGGCTTTTTTTGTTTTATCTAATCATAAGGGTCAGAAAGCAAATACCAGCAACCTGACACGTGGGAAATAAAAGAGTTCCATAATGTTCCTTAACCTTGTGCTTTCTTTAAAGTCTTGATTCATTTGTGTTTGCTGTTTGGAGCTGATGCTTTCATAGATTAGTTTTGGTTGGAAAAGACCTTTAAGATAATCAAGTCCAACCACTAAACAGTTGGGTGAAGCAGGGAGCTGGCCCAGTTGTCCCATAAGTCCTTCCATAGCAGCCTCCTTTACAGGGTCCCCCAAGGCTGCAGCCCCTGTTCAACCACACAGCTCTGGGGAATGGAGAAACCAGGCTTCTTCCTCACCCATCTCCTTGCCACGAGCCCTCTCCCCACTTAAGCTGTCAGCATTGTGCCGAACGCCCTCCAGGTACTCCCTAACCACATGTAAATCCCCTCTGAAACCCACAGACAAACAGTGCACGGGTTTTTTGCCCGTAGGGTTTGATCTGCACCCACCTGCCTGCCTGTTTGTTCAGGAGCTGGGTCTTGCTTGGTTGTGAGCCCTGAGCAAACCAAAGCTGCCAGGGAGCAGCACACGTTCCCTCCTTGTTCTTCTCAGTGATTTATTTCTATGCCACACATCTCCAAACAGCACACCAAGGTTTGGTCTAGTTTTAATATATACATTAAAATACCCATGTCTGCATTTCCATGTGTATATAAAAGCAGGGGGACAGGGAAAGGGAAATTTGTCTGATGAGTTAGCAACTCAAAGCCAGCCAGAAAACATTTCTTCTCCCATGTTTCTGAAAATAACCGGTGCACATTTGACTTCAAAGTAATAAACAGTACAGACATTTTCCAGCCTTATTTATATCACCGTAGGAGGACGCAGCAGGAGTTAGTGAACCAGTTTCTCTCTCTGCTGCTCGTGTTCTGGATGAAACTGAAGCAATACTTCCTGAAAAATCATCTGTTCCCTGGTGAAAACCGCTTTCTTTTCCCCCTCTCTCATCTGCTGTTCCAGGAGGTTCAGGGAATTCACATCAGCATCAAGCAATAGTCCCACTGCTGCAGTCCTGCTCACGGGAGAGGGAGGAACCAGCGTTGCCCTGAGAGATGGGCTTTCTGGCTCTGCCTGGTGCATGGATACCATCTGTCTTAAGTGTCTGAAGTAATTTATTTCCAATTTTCGAGACGTTTGAACTAATGATACTAATTTATGTCCAGCTTATTAGACTCCTAGGGATTCTTGTTGGGACCGACCTTCTGATCACTCTCCTACTTAAGCCTGAATGTATTCTGCTCATGTTTTGAGATCAACCATGTTATGCCTGAAGCCTGTAATGACTGTTACTACTGATTTTATGAGCAATCTCCTAATTGATCGTTTGTCCTGCAGTCTCAGATGCCACACATCCCACTGACGTGGGCTTCAGCCTGTGACTGGTCAGTCATGCACAACCCACCCATGTCTGCAATGCCTTGGCATTCCTGGGGATGTTGTGAAGGTGATGTGGATGTGCTCTGGGCTGTCCCAGACCTCCTAAGCACAAATAAAGGTGAATTATTAAGTCAAAGAATTCATCCACAGGGGACAGACTCCCTCTGAACAGATGCCTCTTGGGAATTTTGCACCAAACTGTGGATCAGGAAGCCCTAACTCAGGCAACCCTTCTTGGATGGGAGGTAGAAAATTGTTTATATTCTTCTCATTAAAAACTTCTTGAGATTTTTTTCAAAAAGCAGTAATTCCACCTATTGCTGAACTGCAGCTCTTTCTAGGAAGAACTTGGCCAGAGCGCCAGATGAAAATGCACGGCACAGTTCCTCCCAAGGGAAGAAACAGGTGAAGGGGCCATCCATCACCACATCAAAGCAGATCTCACCCCTTTGTAGTGCCCATGAATGAGACCTGTTTTGTCCTCCTAACAAGTGGGTCCTGCACATAAGATGGCTGCGTGGATTCTCCAGCCGCTACTTTTAACGGGGGCAGCAAAACCAATCAACTTGATGTCACCAACAGCCTTTGAGGCGTTGACTAAGGATCTCTGGAGGGCGAAGGGGACAATACAACCTGGAAAGCCCTCCTTCCTTTCAGCCTGCCCTGCACTTCCCCTCTCTCCTTGTTCTCCCTCTCCTCTTTATTAAGCCGCTTTTGTGGGGCTTTCACCCATTCTCTCCGATAGTGAAAAAATCCAAGCAAGTGAATCTCCTCCTCCTTTTTTTTCCCCCCCCTCCCTTTTCTATCATCCTTTTTCAAAGTAATGCTTGCAAGGGATGGCAGGGCTTTCAGCACATTGGGGTCCCTGCCATGCCGCTTTGTTGGCTACCCCAGCATTGTGCTTCCCAAGGCAGTGCAGGTGCAGCAGGGTTTTGTCTGGGTGTTAAACACGGGCTAATTAGCCAGAGGGAGGGGAACAGGGATTGCAGTGGCAGCATTCATTACACAGAGGCATTCAGGTTCCACAGGAACCAGGATCTGCCCAGTTAGCGCAATCCTGGCTCATTCCTCCCCCCGCTGCGAGACAGGAGAGATTTTGGGTGGCAGGATCACACCCCGCGTGGGTTCACTCCCCTCCTCTCCACTTGTATCTGCCACTATCGGGGCAGTCATCTCCGATGGGGAGAATAAATTGCCATTGGCTCTCCACAGCTCTCCCACACCTCAGGAATGGTGAAATGACATATCAGCTCAGGAAGCCGGGGAAAGGTACCAAGCCCAGTAAAAGAAACGCAAATAACCTGCACGTAAAATGCCCTGGCGTGGAGGGCTGATGAGTGAGGGTCTGCTCTGACTTCAGCAGGTTTTCTTTGAAAGTGCTCGTGGAAATAAATCTATAATGCACACCATATGCAGTTTGTGTGGCGTTCAGTCTGGATATTTATTTTGAAAGACAAGAGTCTTTGCTTAGTTTCATTTGTCATTAAACAGGAGAAAGAGGAGAAAGAAAATCAGCAAAAATAGAAATGCTTTGACCCAAACCCAGATAATCAATGGCAGCAATGTCACCAAATAACAAATACGAGTTTCATACCAGGTATCAGTGTGTGCCATCTCCAAGGTGTTTGGCATCAGTACCCTTCAGAGCAGCACTTGAACACACCTCGAGTAAACCACATTGATGGCCCACACCAGGGCACAAAGATCCTGCTAGAAAGAAAATGAGAAGTTGTTGGGAGTTGAGGATCATACATCCCCGTGGGTCTTCTGACCTCACATTTCCAGAGTCAGAGTTGCTCCTTATTCACAACTCCCATTTATGAGCCCAGCCAGGTCAGAGCAAACTCCGTGTTGATTTAGCAGCATTTTACATTTACTTTGGACCCACTTTGTGCTGGTGTGAATAACTGCATAAGTATCAGGCAATCAGGGGAGCAAAGATGTGCAAGTAAAGCAAAATAAACCATACAAAAACTGTAAAGGAACAGTTCCAAAAAGTCAGTCAAGTATTTTTAATCTTCAGAAATTATACATCTACACTGAGTCTCTGCCTAGGTAAAAGTTGCTAGATAACTGCCACAGTTCAGGTCAAAATTAAAAATCTCACATTGTGTTTCCCTTGTCAAGCAAAGAACCATTTTGCAAAGCCTGTGTTTGTGGGAGTTTTCCACAAACGGTTTCAGGCAACATAAAATGTTCCTGGCACCATTTTCAGCTGTGTGTCCCAGAGACACTTAACTCTGTACTTAATTCAGGTTTAATAGGCTGCGATTATATTAAATAAATACCAGCTGAACTGATTATTTAATGCATAGTTATAGCTGTTTAACAACCATGCAATTGACTGTTACATCTCAATAAATGTATGTTTTTCATCGATCTCCTAGTATTTTATTTCACATCCCATAATTTTCTTATATAGCTCTTGGACTTTCAAAGCATTGCGGGGGGTCGCCCCAGGACTGCGCCCAAGAGCCATTGCCTTTCCAGCGACTCATCGCAGGTTGGGTCACTGCAACCAGCTTCCTTCCACCTTCTCCTTGCGTTTTCAGGTGATGCAAAAATGCTTCCCAGATCCCTTCCAGCCTTGCCCAGCTGCTCTGTGAAGCAGCTGCATCTCTCCACCCCGCTGCTGGCCTCCTCGCAGGAAGTCAGAGAGCATTCTGCTCTCAACAGACCGTAGAGAGTTTAAAACTTCAAGAGGCTCCAGAAATGTATAATCTGGATTTTATACTTTAAAATTCATAGTTCTTTGCCCATTGATGCTTTCCAACTAATATTTCTGTTTTTTTTCCCCTTTGCCTGCATCTCCTTTGAAGACATTTACTCAGTCAAGAGGCATCTTTATAGCAGCACTGTCAGGCGCTTGAAATGATCACAAGATATATAAATAAGAAGTTGTTTCTAAAACCTGCATCTATTTGCAACCCAGCGAACGAAATAACAAGCTGTTATTAAAAGCACATTTGTTGAGCTCTGACAACTGCACAAGGGATACACACAGTTTCTGCTGCGGAGTTGTTTACCCTCACTAATCACTTAGCTTCTCAAAAGACAGTGTCAAAAATTATACATACCAGTATTTAATTACTTTCTGGTGCTACTACAAACAAAATGGGATACATTTTACAAAGGCTTTTATCAGAGCATCCGCAGAAACTGCAGGCAATGCCATTTTCATGTATTATAACAATGGAATTTCCACCCTCTTCCAGAAATTTCAGGGCGCACAGTAAATAGCGGGTTATTTGTCTGATTTGTGTATGTCAGTGTAAGGTCAGCAAGCCTGAAAATACAGATGTTATTTGAAAAGTGGCAGGGGGGGGAGAAAAGAAAAAAAACAGGGTGTTTTTCACTATTTAGTGCTGCCTACCCTTTCAGAATAAAAAAAGACAAACCCCTCCACATTCCTGGCTGTCGTGAGCTGCACTTTCCTATTCAGACCCCAGCACACTGAAGCTGGGAGTTATAAATGCTCAAGAGCTAATAAACACTTCTCAGGATTTAGCACTGGAGAACCGCATGGTAAGGAATAGACAATTCTTTGTTATCATCGTACGTAGCCCTTTCCTTAAAATGCCCTGACACGACTTCTCAGGCAATAAATCAGCCTTCTTTCACCAATGTGCTAAAGGCCATCTATGTACCATAAAAGCTTTTTCTTTTTTTTTCCCCATATTCCATATCCCCGTGATGGCTTTATTCACAAGCAAGCACACGTGCATGCGAAAAGAAAATGCAGATCTTGCATTTCTGAGAAATAATTCTTTCTTGCCAGCTAATACTCCTCAGAGCAAGTGGAGAAGCCTTGTCCTCACCCAGCCAGCAGGATCTTTATTTGCTCTATATTTCCCTGACACTGTCACAGCTCTGCACCATTCCATCATATGGTAGAGGTATTAATTCACTATTTCCTGCATTATACAATCCCCACTTCCTTTCCAGTTTTCTCACTCTAATGATGCTGTAATAAAAAACAGAGGTAATAATGAAATTGGAAAATAGTGTAATTTTGGGCTGGCAAAGGGAGTTTCTGGAATAGAGTACGGCTCTGGAAGCTGCTTTGCTACTAGCTTACTAGATGAGGGCTTTGAACAGTGTTTGAATGACTACTTGTGAACTGCCTCAAAAAATCTGCCAAAGCAGCATTACTGGATCTGGAGGACTAGGGTTATACTCAATATTGACCAAGAAATTCTTTCAGATAGGGCTTTTCTTGAGGTCATGTTAAAACTGTGTACTCCAAAACTATGAGTTCAAGCTGCAGGGTTTGACTCTGCTGTCACGTTCCTCCTGCCACAACCCCACAGGCTGGTACTGCCTTATCACCGGGCATGGGCTTTGCTCCAGGGGAGCTGCTCCTCATTGCACTGGAATAAACAGGATCGGAATCAGGACATTAAAATGAAGTTCTTAATGAGCAATTTGGAGATAACATTTCCTTTCAGCGCACCCAGAGACACACCCTCCCCCATACACTTTGCCCCTCGGCTGATTTTCAACACTTTCATTCATGCATCTATGACAATTCGTCATACAGATGCCTTTTCCCAAAAGAAGTCCTTGAGATATGGTCAAAGATACTGATCTGGCTGGTTTCAGCTTCCAGAATTCCAAATACCAGGGAAAATGGAATTTCAAAAGCTGGGCACCCCCGGGAAATGCAGTAATATCCTTTAAGACTTATGGGCTGAGCTTGTCATTGGAGAAGTTATCCAGGCAACCCTGAAATGCCACGGATTGGTTTGAGCTCTGGACAGAGGATGTCACAAAGTTGGTGCAGTGCTATCTGGATGTCACAAAGAGCAGAGAATTGGTGATTTAAAGAACATCTGGGCATATCCCACCCACTGCATCCATCAGCACTCTTCAGTCATATGAAGGAGACAGTAGGATGGATGCTTTCCTCAACCAAGCAGAAGGAATACCCTCCTGCTCCTACTGCATGGCCATAGAAGCAAGCATGAGACAGGGAACACCATCCCCAGAAATGGTGACATGCTATGAACACAGCTCCTCAATGCATAACCAACTAAATCAAGAACAGAGCAGCTTAGCAGGTACCAATGGAGGGCTGACCATCCAAGAGGCTGTCCCTGGCCTCAAGGAGACCTGTTTCATGGGCTCTGTTCCATAGAGGTGAACCCCTGAGCTCAACTCTCATCTTCCATTAGCTACCCCAGTTGCCTAATTTTGTGCCTCACCTTCCACCACAGGAAAGCATTCAGCTCCAGGACAGGCCTGGGTTTACCCTTCTCTAGAGGAACAGTGGGTTTTCAGAGGAAAATGCAACTCTTCCCCTCTGTAGAGAACAGGACAGAAGCACAAGTTGGGGATCCCTTTTAGGGACATGAGCTGGAGCATCCCTTGCATCAGGGTGGGGTTAGCCCCACATTGCCCACAAGGAAAAGGCAGGCAGAGAGAAAGGGGAGTCCTGGGCTCTCATGCAAGCTTTGAGAGCTCACACTGAACGGCCAGACCTGTATCACATCCTAAGACACAAAATCCCAGTGTGGAAGAAAGCAGGAGAGAATTACTGCTGCACTCACCTGCCCCCAGTGAAACAGGAGCCTGCAGCCAAGCCCTCTGGTCAGCACTGCTTCCCAACTCCTGCAGCTCCAGAGAGCTCTGGGGGCAATAAACAGCACCCAGCTGGGTGCAACACAGCCCCAAGCAGTTGTGGTTGGGTGTCTGGAGTCTTTTAAAGCTTCTCAAGCACAGACTTAATGGGGAGCTGCATTTACACAGGTGATGGTGGACTGCAGCTGGGAGGAGGGGGTGGCTGGCCAGGGTGCATGGTGTTGGACACCAGATCTCTCGCTGGTCAAAAGGTGGCTGGAAATGAGATGCAGCCAACTCTGATTTCCAGCACGGGTGAAGCTGAGGTCCTGGGGAGCTGGAGGGTTACACACGATGCAAAGAAAAGTGGTGTCATGCATCCCCTTCCTGCAGTAAGGGAGGAATGGATGTCCTGCATCCCATCACCAGACCTCCTCGCCTGGCTGTCAGCACTCTCCGAAGGTCTGTGCATCTGCAGCAGCAGCTAGAGGAGAGAATATTCCCTGTCCCAGGAAGCAGATCCCAGCCTGCATCAGACACTCAGTACAGTGAACAGAAACATGCATCATCCGTCTTTCCTCTGCAGGGAATTTTGTGCCACTGCTTCTGCTTTCTGATCCAATAGCTGTCACCCGGAACTGCCAGCGTTTCCAAGCACGACCACAGAGGGACAGGCAGCTGCTTGATGCAGCACCATTCAAAATCCTCCCAAATGCATGATGGATACAGTGTCTGAGTGTTTTGACCTTCAGTGTCCGTCCCCCCCTCAGCTTTTCCATAGTCTGTAGTCAGATACAATGGTGGTTTCATTTATTCAGAGATAGGTGTCTGTTGACTGATGGTATCAGGTTGCATAATTTACTTTTAATTTATATCTGTCCTCTCCAAGAGTGTCTAGTGAAGGGAATGAAACAGATCTGAAGATAAAACAATGGCTTCAGGGTGTGAGGGGTGTACAGAACACGTAGTCCTCTCCTCACAGCACAAGTCATCCCCTGCTAAATCCCTGAACAGACATTAGCAGCTCCTGTGGGCTTCAAACTATCAGTTAATACAGAAAAGGATACAGGGAGCCTAAGTGGTTAGAGCCCAGCTAGGACTGGTTTTGGAGTAGATATTAGGAAAGAGAAATCTGGGATTGTATTAAACTGCAAGCCTGAGCCAGAGGGATGCTCAGGGACGTTAAGAGTTGAGACACCAGAGACAAGGCAGGTGTACCAAAACAAGAGAACCCTGTACAATGAAGGTCAGGCTGACTCAGAGGAGGGACAAGGGAAGCAGAAATCCTCCATTAGGACAAAGTGACTGGGAGCAAGAACCCAGGAGAACAGCTACAGCAAATGGCACATTGCAAAGGCAAGAGCAGCTGGGAGGATCGCCCAGGACTGGCCACCCCCAAGCCTGGTAAGATTGACTGAAACTGGTTCACCACACAATCTTTGTCCAGACTTTGATTAATAAGACAACCTATTCCCTTCACTTGTCAGCTGTGCAGTTTGTTGTGTTTCATTTACAGCTCCTTCTACTCTGCAAACACAAGAGCAGCTTGTGCTTACAGAGACTGGCAGCCTGTGTTAATTAATCCTGAGATGCTGTGAGTTTTCTCAGCCCTTGCAGACAGTCACACCTGACCTCTGCATCTGCAGAACGACTCTCCTGTTTTAATGTACTCATCACCAGATTCCATCGCAGGGGTATTCTGCCATCCTGCCTGCACAGGCTTGGCCCTCTGGAAGCAGTCAGCAGCCATTCCCTTCCCCTGAACTCACCCTTTCCACACAGCTCGCCTTCCTCTGCACCTTGGTGTGTGCAGTTTGCATGGACGTATGAGTAATATTAAATTCAATCACAACAGTAAATGATCTCTGTGCCATTGCCACTTCAGCATCCCCTGCCTGCACACCAGAGCACCAGCTGCAACCAGAAGTATCTGCAGCTTCTCCATCCTGAGGTCCACGTCTACTGCACAGATGATGGGCTGTTTACATTATAGCTGCTTTTTAACAGCAGTGACTAATACATCAAGTTGTAGACCTAGATTTAAGTTGTCCTTGTGCCCAAAGCAGCACCAGTGCATTTAACCCACCCAGATTCCCTGCTTTGCCACTCAAGGTTTCCCTGGGCTCAAGATTCAGTTCACAACTGGCAAGAATCCTGTAATCCTTCAGACTGCAGCAATGTACAAGGTTATCATTCATACACTGGGTTAACTGGTGTGAATCTCAGTAAAGATGGGGGAACCAGTATGGAAAAAGCCTCATGTAAACCAAACATTGATTTCATTGTGACGCCTCTGCTCACATCAAGGCTTAGGTGGGATCCAAATGCTTATTTCCAGTGCAGTAATAATTAGGGTAAACTTAAATATCTTAGAGAGTCAGGGAAAATTATTCAAAATAAGTTTTAATAAGACCACTGCTCACTCCCAGCTCCATCTCTTACAGTGGAGGGAAGAGCTTGCTTGCTTTTCCTTGCTTATCCCTCCACTGTTTGCAGGCACAGCCTGATCCTGCAAGCAAAGCATGGCCAGAAAGGAAAAAAATCCATCCAAATACCTGAACCTGTGTCTTTGATAACTAATTTGACTCACTACCTTATTACAAAGCACAGCAAGTCCATAAGCAGAGCTGAAGGTCAGCCTGAGAATTTAAGCTCCAGAAAGCAACTGCTGCTTAGAAATAAAATTAAAATACTTAGAAATAAAAGAAAATCAAGAAACAGTAAGATCCAGAGCAGGATCAGTACCTTACGAATGCCCATCAGGCTCTGAATTCCTATCCAAGGGAAGAAGTCATCCAAGGAAAACAGCTCTGCAAGAGGATGGGCAGCCCCAGGAAAACCAGGATTGCATTTAGACAGAGGGCAAAACTGGGATCTAGGCAGAGGTACCCAGGAGCTCGGACTAGATTGTATAACAACAGTCCCTCTTACTCTTGCACTTTGGGAATGTTGGATGCCAACAGTGGGTATCCCAGTGTGAAGGACCCCCAGGCTTTCAAGTTTGCTTCGTACAGGAGTGAGCATCAGGAGAGGCAGGATGGGGTCAGCCATGCTCTGTGCAAGATAAGGTTGATATTCAGCACTTCCATTCAGTTATTCAAACCCAGCAACTGCAGGAAACCCTTAGGATCTTCTCCCTGGGGTACCTCCACTAGTTACCTAAGAAACCCAGACAGAGTTTTACAAGCAGAAAATATGTTGGGAGGCATGTTTGCTTCATCTGCTTTAAAAAGAAGCTATTTTCCCCTTTTCTCCACCCAGCAATTTCATTAGTTGAGAACTATTTATGGGCTTTAACCACCCCTCTCCTCTTTGCAGCCTGGATTTCCCAGCCACAAGAACATCCCAGCCCCTTTCACTTCCAGCATTATGGCCTCACCCAGAAGTAATCTGTACAAGCTTCTGTGGTATCTACAGGGCTTTCTGTGAATAAGAAACCCTTTATGAGCCTAATACCTCTGCACCATGCCCTGAGACCTCAGAGAAACCTACTTGCAAGATGGATTTTGCCTGGGGGGTAAAATGGTAGGGGGGGAAGCCCTACCAAACCTACTGGGATTAAATTCCAGACCATAATTGAACCCAGTGAGTTTTTCAGTTGATTGTCCTCTCCTTTTGTTTGGGATCTTGCTGAGCTTTCTTTGCAGCCTGTTTGCCAAATATCAGAGAGCAAACAGCCCGGCAGCCAGAGCATTACCCCTGCGCACCGAGCAGGGCGCTCTCATTTCATTCATCATTGATGGGCTGCAGGAGCCATTTCCCAGAGTTAGTGCCTTGCCTTAACAAAGCAAAGGGGGCTCGGTGGCAGGGAGGGAGGCGAGTGTATTAGCCTTTCACCTCTGGAGGCCTCAGCTCAAATCCTGGCTCAGGTTACCAAAGAAAGTGAGTCTGATGGGGTCTAACCACCATCTGCGGGGTGAAGCTGCCTCCCCGAGCAGCCAGGCCAGTTCCACACCACGCTCACCCCCAGCACCCCATGACCCTGTGTGGGGTGCCCATACTGGGGCTCCACTCCCAGGGACCTTGCCAGAGCACTGGACCAGGCTGCCCAGAGAGGTTGTGGAGTCTCCTTCACTGGAGACATTCAAACCCCGCCTGGATGCGTTCCTGTGTGATGGACTCTAGGTGACCCTGCTCTGGCAGGGGGGTTGGACTGGATGATCTTTCGAGGTCCCTTCCAACCCCTAGGATTCTGTGATTCTGTGACAGGACTAGAAATTTTGCTACAAGAGACATGGCAAAGGCAAGCAGCACCCAAGGCAGCGTGGTGGGAAGGTGAAGGCAGGCTGGGTGACTCTTCCCCATCTATCTGCTTTCCCTCAGGTTAGCTGATATTTTTTCTCCAGTCTAACTAGAACAGCTTAAAAGTCACTGACCCTTTGTCGTTCTGTTTCTCTGTGGCAGATGATGCATCTAAAAGTACAGAAAAAAAATATTATAGTTTAACTATAAAATATCTGGGATCATCACTTTTCTTTGTGGGGCTCTGCTTCATGTGGAGCTGAACTGCTAGGGGATTTATTTCTTTAATTACACTAGAAAGAAGCAAAATTACTTGATTCTGGAAAAATCCCAGGACTCAAAAATCATCTCAAGCTCTTCAGACTGTTCCTGAAGATAAGACTGAGCTTGCCACTCAGAAATGTATTTTGAGAGAGGTAAAAAATTTGCTATTCTTCCTTATATTTAACTGTAACCACCAGCTGTGAGTTTCTGCACCAGTCTTCCAGGAAGAGCATCAAGGACAGAAATACAGCTTTAGAGATGAAGGGAGAGCACTTTAATGAAAGCTTAAGATGTGGCTGCCAACAGGAGAGCTGGGTTTTAGAATTTATCTAAGACGTGGCCTATTGCAGGACCTGAAGTAATTTTAAATTGTTTGCATCTATAAAATGCTCTGGTTTAGTTCAGAAAGAAGCAAAGCTGAGATGATCTACAAAATCAGCTGATCCTCTGGAACTCTCAGAGAGGACATCTTCTGCCAGGAACAGCAGATCCCTGGCACTTCCTAATTTTCTACTTCGTAACTTGAAGAAAAGTGGGATCACTGAGGTTGGATGTCTGGTGAGGGGAAGCATTCGGATGCAAGCATGGGGTGCAGGAGGACAGCAAGAAGCAGGCTGTGTAACGGAGTTACCAGCCAGGTTTGCTTCTTCACCCAGAGTCAGACACCATCCACAAGATCGACTCCCACACTTGTGTTTTGGAAGGAACCACTCAAATTCAGACAGATGGGGCTTGCCAGAGGCTTGGCTCTCTCTCCAGCACACACCTCCTGGGGCTTAGCAACTGCTCCTACAAGACCTTCATGCCCTGAGCCCCAAGTTCAGACCTTACTCACTCAACCCATTGTAGGTACTACTCAGCAGACCTGCATGTTTGATACAGACAGTGTGAACAAAGGGGCTGTGAGTTTGGGGGTCCAGGCTTTTGAACCCACCCATCTGACCATGAAGCCTCCCCATCTGGGCTAAGCACGGACCAGTGAGTTTTCCCTGCCGTGGCTCCCGTCGCTGCTGTTCTGCGGGAGGTAGAGCCCAGATACAAGCAGATACAACCCACTGGTGCTGTTTTCACTTTAGGTATTTCTTTTCCCTTCACGGAGGAAAAAAACAAATACAAGGCTCTTTGCACCTGGTGAGGAAGGGCTGTTTGTTTAGACAGCCAAATGAAGTCATCGCTGAGAAACGATGCCCTCACACACCCTTTAATACTCACTTGCCAGAAACCGTAGTGGAGTGAAATGACCCATCACCATCCACAGCTGTCTGATATAACCAGGAATGTTTCTGCCTCAGCTTCCATCTCTTGCAACCATACAAAAGCCAAATTGTCCTTATCACTGTCATTTAGCAATGAAAAAACAAACAAAAAAAATCACCTCACTAGGATGAAAGGGAGGTGGAAATTACTGCCTAACTAATTTTCCCTGCAATTTGCCCTGGGAACCTTCTAATGAAGGCTACAGCACCTGCACCTGCCCTGCTGTGGGGTCTGGCCAAGGACTACACCAACACCCAGCCTGACCAGAGTTGCCTTAAAGAAGCTCCACATTTTTACACCACTCTGCTCCTCAAGACAAATGGAAAACTGAGCATTTTTAATTTGCATTTTAAAACAACAGCTTCTAATATCCAGACCATTAACTTGGCTATGAGGCTTTCACAGCAAAACTTGTTACCCGCTATGTGTTCCATTGTCATTAAGATATATTAAATACTATTAATTGTGTTGCCTTGCTATTACGCTATTTGGAGACTTGCCACCAGCCTGCTTCCGCCCGACCTGTATTATGCTGTGAACCTTGGAGGCATTTTAAACATCTCCTGCAAAATTCATGAACGTGAAAAGGAGCCTGTCTGTATTTCCAACATCTTGAAGGGCTGGGGAGCCTGCTTGAAACCCAGCTCGGTTCAGGGCCCATCCCTAGCAGCTACTACATCTCCATCCAACCCGCCAAGCCCCTACTCAAGCCCAGATGATTACCATGCTCTATATGTGCCTTCCTCCTAATGAATATAGGCTTACGGACATGTCATGCATTATTTACCAAGGTGTGCTTATTATGATTGCAATGATTTAAGGCAGTTTGTTACAGGCACAGCTCTGAGTGATTGCGATCAATAGAAGAAACAAGAACAAGCCAATCTGCATGGAACAACAGTCCTGGTCCTTAGGGGCTGTGCTTCCCCGATTAACCCTTCCCAAGCTGGCAGCAAAAGAGGCCAACACTTGTTTGGTAGACACAAATAGCTGGTTACCCTCCCTCTTGCCCTCCCCACTACAGTCAAGGGTGAAGAGGCATTGGAAGGGGTTACACAGCTCCTCCAGCTGTTTCTTGGGGCAGGATCCCACATGCTGGCACAGCATTCCTCATGGTATTTAATGTGTATCTTGGATGTGGCTATAATCTACTCATTAGCCTATGTCATACCTCCAGGCCCCATATACAAAGCCTCCATCTCTTTGCCCAGATGCAGATTTACAAACACAGGCTTTTGCTGCTAGCTGGGATCATCCCAGGTTCAAGCCCTGAGGATGACTGAAGTAGCAGGTACGAAGCAGCTACTGCAAACAAGCAGCTGGACACTGATCCTCCTGCATGGAAGGCAGTGGGAACTCTCTCAGTGAGAACTGGAAGGAGGAACAGAGAGGGATGTGGAGCAACTTTGCCACTTCCCACCTCTAAAGACAGAGAGGTTCCAATTCTTTGCTGCTGACACCTCCCAATATACAGAGTCATGGCTCAGCATTTGCTCTGTGCACCCTGGGAGCAGGATCAATTCTCTGAACAGCTCAGGATGACACAGTGATGTGGCTGTAATGTCCCACCACAGTCATGTGAGATGTCAAATGCCAGAAACTTCTCACCCCTGTACCATGGGGAGCAGGCAGCTATAACATCTGGACAGGATAGCTCAAGGAGTGTGGTTTAAAGGTAACCAATAAGCACTGCTCTAGATTTATCCCAAAATTCCTTACACAAGGTGAGTCTGGAGATGTCTTTCCCCACCGACTACATGACTGATCTCAGCTCAGTGCCTTGCTTCTACACGGGAGCTTTGGATCAGACCTGGCACACAGGAAATATATTCATTACTTCAAAGGGGAAGCAAACAGGATGTCTGGACAAAGCACCAAATAAAGGGCTAATGACACAAATGGATATTTAATACAACGACTTCCTCTGATTATCCTACAAGGAAACACTTCAAATGCTCTCCATTTTGTACATCCTGCATCATTGTAATATGCCTCAGAGTCCGGGAGGGAATTTTCCACACCATGCCCTGGTGAGGTGGGGCTGTGCTCTTACCTGCCAGCAGCAGATGAGATGGTGCAGCACCGCACAGCCTGCGCCAACTGCTCCGGGTGCCAGGATGCTCTGCCAAGCAGCACCCTTCCTCCTCCCCATCACCTGATCAGCATCCCCAGCACGGGGAGAAGGGTGACAAGACATCACAGCAGTGGCTGTTCACTTCACAAAGCTATTCCTGACAATACAGAGACCAGAGTTGTATTTTCCCCTCTGCTCTATTCCCATCATAGCCAGCAAAGCACCAGGAGCTGGGGATACCACCTCTTGGGTTCAGCCCCCAGACTTGGTCTCTCCAGGACTGTCCCATAGCCTGAGCTGTCCCCAGGGCAGTTCTGTGCTGGGGGGGGG
>VZRW01011345.1:2139942-2152508 GCA_013398125.1 Aegotheles bennettii | reverse complement strand
CTGAACAAACAGAGTTTAACTGAAATCCCCGCTTAGATTAACCCAAGCCAGGATTTTATTAGCACAGCGCTTGTTCCGCACACTGCTGCCGATCTCTCTGGAGAAAAGACAACTGAAGCCTTTTGCTTTATAGCAACTGGGGCGAAGAGACAAGAACAAAATAGTTCCGTTTAAAAAAAATTAAATAAAATTGTTTCCAGAGTTGCCGTGACCTGATGATTGCTTTGGGTTAAACTAAATCCAACCCAACATAATTGGCCAAGAGGCCAGAGACAACAATATGTAGGAGAATTTAGATTAGGTCCCCTTTTTGCTGGAGAGAGAAGCCTGAAAAACTTCTATCCAGAAATTACTTTTGATTCCTCTTTGATTTTTTGATGCAAAAAATTCAGGTGAGAATGGAGATCTGTATAGTTATAAATGACACCATGAGGAACACAAAGCTGAACGATCGAGGAAAGTTCCTTTCTAGTTCAAACTCGTAGGTTTTGTTAACAGTTATTTCATTCCAGTGCCTAGCCAGCACTTTGTTTAAAAGAGGTCTTTGTTAATATTTTGATTAAGTTAATAAACATTATTAGGCAAACCTGCCTCTACAGAGCCAAGGAAGACCTCCTAGCAAAACCAGACGAGAACGTTTGACAGTCCTAAAAATTTCAAGATAAGGAAATAAGCAGAAGAGTTATAAAAAAAAAAAAGGAAATTCCCTCAACCTGAGTAGTCTTTAGCCATTCCAGCAAAATTAAATACATAAATAAATTGAAGACTAATTAAACAGCAAATTTCATTACAGGCTGTTTTCAAGGCACTGTTTTTTCCAATAAAGGAAATCTATAATCTGGAGAGGAAGAAGAATATTTGCTAATGTCTTTTGAAGTCTGACTTTCTTCCAGCAATTTATACACTGTTTGCTCAGATGATTCCACCAAAAACAAAAAATAAAAAGAAGAAAAAAATAAACCCTCTTCTTTATTTCTTAGCAGCATCCTTGGGGTAAAACTTGTTTTCCTGATGCAATAAAGACAGTTTTGACCAGTACAAGTCATCACTGTTAGCAATCAGACCCTGGTATCTTTGTACATGGCATGAATTATAGTTATTTATGTATCAGTGATGCAACAGCAGTTTTTTACCCATCTTGAGCCGTTCCTAAGCTCAAGGGAAAGAGGTTAATTCAATCCCATCTTTGCTGTACAGCTGCTTTAGGAAAGAAGCCAGTTAGTGTTCCATTCCAGGCCAAGAAAAATAACTTTTGGGGATGAGATAAGACAGAATTTGATCCTATGTTTACAGCTCCCATTGCAACCAAGGCCAAGCTAACAGACCTGTGGGAAAGCCTCGTTGTCTCACAGAGCATAGGTGTCACAGAGAAGACAGTTTGCCCCAAAGAGCTAACGTTTCTTCCCAACGCCTTTCCCAGAGCAACACAAGGGATTAACTGGTCTCATTATTTAATAGCTCAAAGCTCCCTATTGATTCCCACCTACTGCTGACAGTAAAAAATCACAATTAGTTGCAGTCAGTTTTCACACTGGGACAAGATTGCTGGCAACAAGCTTTAGCAGGCAAAGGGAATAGCCTACAGTCCCATTACCTGCTCAAGTAGACCAGCACCAATGGAGAAATCAAGACGCAAAACCAGGAAACCACCTTCATTCAGATTCAAAGCCACCTCCTTGTCCCAGAAGAGCCCTAACCTCCATCACCTCCTCTAGCCTGGGAAATAAACCCCTCTTCCTTTGCAAACGACCTATTTCAACAGGCAGCAGCTGATGCTCGGCCACTTATTAGCATCCACCTCCAGCTGCTGGCTGATCACACAGCAGAGGAGGTTAAGTGTCACTGGAGCTTAGCAGCAAGATTGGACCTGCCCTTCTCCAGCTGCATCCGTTGTGCTCTTGGGGCTGGGCCAGGCTCAAGACAGAGGATCTGACAGGGTGGAAAAGGAAATTCTGTGCATTCCTCATCCGTAGCCTACAAGCCAAGTGAAATGCAGCGATGAGCAGTCAGACCCCAGCGCTTGTCTGAGGCTTCCTTCTCGCTGCAAAAATTGCAATGTGTTCAAAGCGATGACATTGAGCTGGGTCCAGAGGAACCAGGCTGCAAACGTTATGAAATCATTCACCCTCCAGTACTAATGCAACAGGTGAAATGTTAGGAGGAGCATAAATCCTGGGATACACCCTCCAAAGACTGTCCAAAGACTGAATTCTGGCTTAGGAAAAACACCTGCCTTGAAATGTTCTCAGCATGTGATTTTAATTTTCTTTGACCTTTTCGTGTCTCTCCTTGGCCAGGCACAAAAATATCCTCTCAGAAAAATTCCTGCCTGGAAATGATGGTCCTTTTTCCCCAAGTCCTTTTAAAGGGAAGAAAATTGCTTGTCTTCCAGAAATATGCTGCTACGAACAAGCAATGCACGAACTGCATTGTCCTGTGAGGGGGAGGGATTCTCAGTGCTCATCCCAGCTATATTCTAACAAACACAACTGTAATGGAATTAAAACACAACAGCAGGAAAACCCAACGTAAATGCAATGTAACCTCGATAATTAACAGTTGAAAAATTCAGCTTTTGGTTCCCTGCTCCTTCTTGTCAGGGCGTTATTAACTCTGTACATGGAAATTTCCCAGGAGCAGAGTCATGGCTGCCAACCACAGCCTCCTGACAAATGCTGGTGTGAATGGTTTCCCTTCATTGCCCCATCTGCCTTCAGGGTGGTTTTTTTGGGGGGACTGTACTCCATCCCCACAATAACACCAGCTCCTTTATTTCATCCCCTAAAGCCCTGTGTGGTATGCTGGGTTGCCCCAATTCCAGGTCACATCCCCCAAGAGCTCTCCACCCGTTAATTTAATCCCACAGTGTAGCTGGGGCTCTGTGGGCATGAAGAGCATAAAGGACATACGAAGGGCACCACTGTTACATGAACTCCTGCAGGAGGGTCTGCCCAGTGTCCATGCCCATGCAATCAGACCTTTAAAACTTGCAGAAAACTGGAGCCAACTACACTCATGATGAGGGGTGAGAAGATCCATCCCTCATAAAACACAACCTCTGCCTTCCCACGTCAGCCTGGCACCAGGACACCAGCCAATACCACCATGGCACCTCATCCATTCTATCCACGGTCGCTGACTTGGATGGGACATCAGTTCTGGTCCAGGACAGTTTGGAGAGAGCTCACAGTCAGGTCTGAGTCCAGGCATTTCTGGCAAATCCACCTCTGATTCAGCAACATTGTTGAGTTTGGAGGCCTGGCTTTTGAAAATGCAGCTAAAATCACCAGCGAGCAGAATATGTCTGGGAGAAGGTGCCAAGAGCCAAAGTGAAACAAACCGCTCAGAAAAGTCTTGCAGGAAGCTGGTCGAGCTGCATTGGCATTGTCCACACAATGTTTTCTTCACCACAAAAACAGTGTTTCTGGCATTGCTACCACTAATTTCACTCCACTGTCTGTAAAACAACCCCTTGTGTTTGTAAATCTGTTTCCTGAAAGCATTTATAACCCTCCCATTTGCACCACTCTGTGGGACTCTCTCCAAGCCATGTGGCAGGTGCATGACACAGGTCCACTCCATGGTCACCTCTAGTTGCTGCTAGGTGTCACATCTGCTCTGAGGAAGGTGCAACCCTCTTGGACACCAATCCATCCCTGTGCTACTGCGATCCAGGAAAGAGGAGCAATTTGAGGGGGGAAAGACCAAGAGCAGCAATATGTGAGGCACCATTACACGGGGACTTCTCCAGAGCTCTCCATGCTGTACATACTAAATTAGAAGTACCATAGCACAAATTATCCCTGAGCAGTTGACCTAAAAACACTTCTGCCTCCACATGAAGGACAGTTTCAGGCTGAGATAACTCTAAGCTCAAGTGGGTCAGGGTGGGGGCATTGGCCCCATAAAAGAAATGGGTCAGAGATCAGTGGAGAATCCAAGTGTGCAGGAGGTAGTTGGTAGGGATGTCAGAGGGGACCCTTTGTCCATCAAAGGGCTTAGTTAACAACTGCATCTGATGCCAGAAGCAAGGTAATTCATATATTCATGATGGCTAGATGGCTTTTGGTGTTTAAACTTGCCAACACTGATGCTTCTTTCAGCTGGATATGATACTCCCAACATCCTTCCTAAACCATCCCATAGTCGTCTCCTACAAACTGAAGTTGGTTGCCATTCAGTGCTGATTTCTGCTGAAACTCCAGGTCACATTCCTCCAGCCTAAATGGTCAATGTAAAACGCTGGGATAAATATCACCAACAACCTGTGTTGCTTGGGTAGAGTGGAAAGCCTCCCCCCCAGGAAGGGTGATGCCCATGGGTGCACGGGACAGAGCTCGCACTGAGTTGGTACAGGGTTTGGTCTTTTGCTAAAGGACAAGAGACACATAAGCTGCAGCTTTCCTTTCACATTTCTTCCCAGAAAACAATTGTGATCCAGGGACAGCCCTGCAGCACATGTGCTGAGGGTAAACAACTGCACTGCTTTTAAAACATTGCAAACAGGGCTACGATAACACGGACCAAACTCCACATCCTAAAAGAGGTTTTCCAGCCCTGTGTCCTATGGTCCTGTTCCTTTGACCTTGCCTTTCTAACATTAACACATACCACACATTTTTCAAAAAGGAACCAGCAAAATGAGATATTTCACTGCATCTGATCCTCCCTGGGAGAGATGAGAACAAAAACTCCTAATGCATGCTAATCCCATCACCAGACCACTGCTGAAAGATGGTAGATACTTGGGATAAGAGCACTTGCAAGCGACAGGGAAGCCTATGGTCCCATCAAAGCTCCCACATTTCACCCTGGTGAAGCAATTCTCAACTATAATTTGTTCAGCATAAATAAGTCCATAGCAAGGCTCATTAGTGATCACAAAGAATGCTGCACCACGGTTTGGACTCTGCAAGCTGCCCGTGTAACTTGTCACATGGGGCAGGGGGGTGGCCCAGTGATTTGGGTGATGAACAGCAAACGCACACTGCTCTGCAGGTGTTGGGTCAAATCCCCTCCTCAGCAGGAAGCCTTGTGCCTCCATCTCCAAAAAAATCCAGAACAAGACAACTTGCATCTATCAGACCTTCATAAGCCACTTGTCTGGAGGAGAAGAAACCCTCTAACAAATACAATGAATCCTTTTTTTGGCCCAAATAAATGCAGTTTAGAGAAAGGGAGATACCTTCAATGGGAGGAAGGCAGAGTCGAGCAGCAGTTTCCATCGTGGGGCTGGGGCAGGTGGCAGCTGAGCCGCTGGGGCTTCGTACAGACTTGTCCTCATTTTTGCCCTTTGAGTCTTCCCCCCCGCAGCAGCTGAGCCTTGTTTACTGCATTTCGGCAGCCCATCTCCTGTTTCCATTAACCCTCCGAGGAGGTGGGAGGGGGATCAGACCGGGCTTGCCGTGCTCTGCACGAAGGGCAGTGAGCTGCTCCCCAGCAACACCACGGGGAGAAGCTGAGCCAACATTTATCGATGGGGGAAGCACAGAGACAGCAGCCCAACATGGGTTTGTTGCTTTGCCTGGTACCCAGCACACAAGGACAGAGCATTTATAGCGACTCTGAAGTCACCAGCTTTGCCTCTGATGTCGCTCATCTGGGGGGCCTTTGGCTCTTCTGACAATCAAGAGAGTGTCAAAACCAGCCCCGCTCTGCCCTCGGGCTGTGTTTGTTCAGCACAGAGATGAGACATTTTCAGAATTCCTCCACCGAGTCTGACCTTGTAAGAAAATAAAATCCAAAGGACCCAAGTGACACCGTGGGGACTTCACTGCTCCTGGACAACCATGCCCCATGGGTTAAATTCAAGAGTTTAACGCAAAAAAACAAGGGGAAAATATTGTCCTGCTGACAGTCAGAGCCACTGAATCCAACTGATCTGAGCCACCTCAGGCTGAACAGATCAGACACGAATGGCATCCACTACAGGCATATTGCCCATTCTCCTTGCTCCCTCTGATAACCCTGCAGTTACTACAGCACGGTTGGTATTGGGGCTATAGCTCGGGGTTATTTGTGGGGACAGTCCTGGGACAATCCTGAGCCACCCCAGCTATGAAGCCAGGCCAGTGCTGCACTGTGAATGTCCAAAGAAACCCTGCTCCAGGGAGGAAAGGCTCTCCCAAGACTTCACATTTTCAATCCATAGGGAGAAGTGAGCTCTGCTTACCTGCAAGATCATCAAGTTTTAGACTGGGGATATTTATATTTATGGAGTTTGGCTTTTCTCTTTTTATTTTTTTTTCCCTTTTCTTTATGAAATCTATTGTTAGCAACAAAGAAGAAATTTCATCTTTGCAACACTGCCAACTGCAAGGCATCAGCCCTCGGTTTGGAGAAATCCCATTAAGCATTTTACAAGATAAATGCTGAAGGTAATGACAAGCTGCCGTACGGTTGTTCAGGATGGATAGACAGACCACATCTCCTTCTACCCCATAAGTGTTTCAGTGCAGCTGCAGTCAGCCAGCCTGGCTTAGCTGTAGGAATATTTGTCATAAAGGGACCTGAAGGATAGCGAAGGGCACAGATTTATCATTATTCCCGCAAGCACAGGTTCAGCCTCCCCTACCCCGTGCCTGGGAATTACCAAATGCCACAAAGAACAAATTGAGGATTAAAAGGACCCTTCAGTCCCTGCCATGTCCTGCGCTGCTGCTGGCCCCAGGGACTCTGCTCCCCTTCTCTTTGTCTCTGCTCCGGACTGGGGCAGGTGGCGAGGCACTCACCAGAGCAGACAGCAGCCTTCCCACCCCGTAAGCAGCGAGGTGCTGATGAATATCCATCTCATTGGAATTAGAGATTCTCCAGCCCAGCTCTCTCCAACTGGAGAAATTAGCTAGTTTATTCCAATAAAGATGCTAATACGGGGGGGGCTTTGTGAAGGGTGAGAAATTCCCATTGTCATTCAGAAGCAATTTGTAGCGGATTTGAAGCCTTTGAAAAGGTGATGTGCTGGTGGCTGGGTTTGTATAATACCCGGCCCTGAAAATCACAGCTGAGCATTCTTCCCTCCATATGCTCCAGTGCTGACCCATTTGTAGTCCCCCGGCGAGAAGGCGCTGAAGCAGAGCAGCGAGGGGAGGGTGGCTGGTCCCACCAAGGGGGACATCGCAGCCGGGCATGGTGGGGCTCCACGCTGGGCTGCTGGGGATGGCCATGCTGGGCTGACCTCTCCACTGGGGTGAGCAGCACACAGACTGAAAAAAGCTGCTCTGGGGGACAAGGGTCTTAGATGCCTTCACCCAGTGGTGTTAATCGTTTAATGCTTCTTCAGGGTCTTCATGTCGTTTTGCTGGCATCAAACTCCTCCACGGAGCTCCTTTGCTTTTTGGAGCTCCAACCTCCACTACTCTTTATTTCTAGATTGAAGTCACCAACTCTGGAAGCAACTGAAGGCTGAAGTTAACACCACCTCTCCAGAACACCTCCAAAATCCTTAACTGAATTTTCCAATTGAATTTAACTTTTTCCCAACTTTCTCTTCAGCTGTAGCCTTCTGAACCAAAGACTTGGTGTCTTGCATGAAGCACCTGGTGGGACTGAATTATCTAGGGAGGCTTATGTTCTCCAAACTGCTTGACAGGTGACATTTTACTGACCTTTCAGCCAGACTTTCCTCTATTACACCGGGGTCTGCAGGAAACCTACTCAGCATGTTAGGAACGAAGCACTTCTGCAAACTGCAACCTAAATTCACATAAAACCCAAATGTCTCCCCAAGCTACTCTTTGCAGATTGCTCTAGGAGAGATAATGATACAGAAACGTTTCTCTAATTTAACAGCTGCCTGGAAATGGAGGTAGAGCTTCGTAGCACAGTGAGGGACTATTTTTGCTGAGGGGGCATCCTCTTGTCACTGACCTTACGTGCTTTGCTCTTTCCATCGTGTGACATGAAGTCAAGGAATGACAGCAGAAGCCATGAGCAGCTGGGGTTGCTCCCCAGAAGCCCAGATGCACTTGACTCCTGTCCATCTCTCTGTCTCTATAGCTCTATCTGTGTGAAGCCTGGCACTGGATTTAATGTTTCCTGTGGATTGCATTGCTCCATTGAGTCCATCTAACTGACAGGGGCTGCTCTGCTATAAATGTCACGCTAAGGCCCTCACTGAGCCCGGTATTCCAGTTCGTGCCTAAATTTAAACTTGGGATGGCCACACAGAACCCAAGGGATTACTCCCATGCCTGCTGCAAATACCTTGAGGTCAGACTGTTTAGAAGCACAGGCGAGGGAGGAGCAATATTTCCATCTGCTGAGGATCCTGCCTTTGCCCATGGGCCATGGCCCCACTCAGGAGAGGACACTGCAACCAGGTCAGAGCCCATAAATGCTCACTTTTAGCCATGGTGAGGGCGACTCCTTGGCTGCAGCTGCTGCTGGGCTCATACCCAGAGATGTGAAGCTCAACAGCCTTTTCCACAGTAACTTTGCTGGATCTTTGTATTTTCCATCAGGGACCCTGGCAGACAAGCGATGTGCCCACACGCAGCTTTTCAGCAGCAGTGAGCTCCTGGCATGGCAGAATTATAAATTCTCTGTTGAACCAAGGCTTAAATATTTTCTCTAGCAATACCTGGCAACAGAAAGGACTGCTGGGGTTTCTCAGTAGCCATGCTGTGCATTTACTGCTCAGCCTGTAGCTGAACCGGTATTGGTTTTTGACGCTTAAAGCAAACATTGGTTTAAAAGTAATAGATAGAAGAATATTAATAAATGGCTGCATAGGGAAAAAAAGGCAGCTTGGTCCCCAGCCAGGGCAGCTGATGCATCTGTGAGATTTTACTTGGCTGTGCAGCCTGGCTTGCCACGGGTCTCTCGTGTCACCAGAGCACAGATGAGGATCATACAGAGTAGGAGAGCAGTCTTGGCTGAGCTCAGCTCTATGCTCTGAAATAAACTAAATTCAGCTCTAAAACCCCCTGAGTAGGGATTACAGAATCTGTTTGCGATCACAAAGCACTGCATAATTGGAACGGTACACTTCTTTTCTTATCTTATTTGCAATGTTGATACGGATTTTAATGAAAACGAGAGGGAAAAAAATGTTTCTCAGACATTTTGGCCAGCTCTGAAGCAATGCTTTGCATTATCTACACAGAAAGAATAGCTCTATTAGCACAATAGCTTTTTTTTCAGGCTCTTGAAAAATGGCATGAAGATAGTATTTTATTTTTGGTTCCCAGTTGGCTTCATTTTCCACATGGAGCTCAGAACTGGGGAGTTGTGCCTTTTCCCTGCTCTTGGATCAAGAGGGAGGTCCATGGTACCTTCCTCCCAAATGCAACAGGGAAAGGAGCAGAAAGGAACCAGTTTCACTGAAATGTCCCAAATAGGGAGTTCAGACCCAAGCCAAGGAAAAGTGTAAAGATCAGAAGAGAGACCCAACAGCACGTGTCAATGGTACCTGCACACTGGAAAAGGAAAGGGGAAAGGAAAGGTTGCTGCACCCCAGGCAGCAAACACACAGCATTGTAAGAACATTCCATACTGGTTCACTGCTGGGCTCCAGTTTAGAGACATCCAAGTTCTCCCCGTGGTGAAGAAACCCCATAGAGAGCTAAATGCACCCCATAAAACACAGGCTCTGTCACCTGCCTGGGGGTCAGGTCTCACCTCCGTGCATGGGTAATACAGCGTAGATGTTGGTAGCTTTGTGGCACTGGAAGGACAAACTCATCTCTCTGCTCCCCAGCCCTTGCCCTCCTCGATGGTGACACATGCTTTACCTCTGCAGTTTTGGCTCTTGAGGACCCTGTTTGTGTTTAGCCCATGATGCCCTGAATACAGGAAAGGGGTTGGAAGGAAGGACGTCCTTCCCCAGGTACACAGTCCCCACAGGGGGCTTCTCAGTGCCACCATCAGCCCTACCAACGTAGCTGGGTTGTCACCTCCTGAATGGTGCCATTGTTCCTGCTTCCAAACTAAAACAGACACAGGAGGTGTTTACACCTAAAGAAAACAAGTTTCCACTGGTGACTTCTACTCCCTTGCTTGAGAATCCTCCCTCCCTCCCTTTCAGGGCCCCCGTAGCTTTTCTTTGTGCTTCTTCAAGGATGAAAAGAGGTAGTCATTGATTGTATTAATAATTCAGAGCCTAATCTCACGGACGGGTGTTCACAGCCCATGAGGTGGCAATCTTTCATCTTGAGATCTGGATCAGCCAGATCTTTTAGAGGTCAAGGGAGATAGCTGCAGCGTGGAAAATGCCTTCAAAACAATAGGTGTAGGTGACTCTTTGCATGCATGAAAATGACAAATGTAAAGCTCGTGTGTCCCACACTCTCCATTGCCCTTGCATCTCAACCTGGTGATGCCCACAGACACTTGAAGATGAATTCCATCAGCTTCTGTGAGCTGTGGAGTGATCTCTGCCACATGCCCCAACCCAACAACGTTCCCCAGGTCACCTGAATCCTCCTGCTCCTCAGGACAGCCACCTGCCTGCTGATGATGGTTCTTGCACTACCATCCTCCTTCTAGCAATGCCAAGCTCCTCCTTTAACTGCCTACTCAGCTGTGTTGTCTTAATCATTTCTGGAAGGACAAAGTGTACTGGCACTATTTGCTTTGTTTGGTTTGTGGCCAAGCAGGTCCCTGTACAGGGAGGGGGGCAACTTTGTCTTCGGTACAAGCAGGTGAAACTGGTCACAGGCACTAAATCAGGGATTCCCAGGACAAGCAAAGAAAAGGGAAATCTGAATATTCTGGATTTAATCTTCACCTGGATGTACTTTACAGACCAGGAACAAATTCATACCACTGCTCTTGCAGCCTATCTAAAAGGCCAATAGTCCATTCTCAATCGAGTCCTTCTCTTCTCCCAGGAACCACAGCTACTTATCTGCTGCATCTCCAGCAATGCCCTGTTAGCTGGGTGTTGGTCTCAGCCCGGGGGTGGAGCTCAGGTGGAAGGGTGCTCGCAGACGGGTGCCGTTACACCTACACATACACTCTACACCTCGCTGGGTGTTCATGCAGGAAATGGCAAGGTCAAAGACATGCACCTTGCACTTGAAACTGAAGGTGCCAACTCCTGGTGCGATGCCAAAGAATAATGGCACGCTGATAAGAGCTGGAGGAAGTGATCAGCGGGGACTTCTGAGCGTTCCCACGAGCGCGGCTGTGTTTCACTGGAAGCTTCTGTGCTCCAGGGCTCCCAGTTCCCAGTGGGAACCAGGCTCAGCACCAATTTGCTGCCATCCCAACCCTCTGCTGCTGTTACCAAGACACCTCCAGCGCCCTGTGCATTAGCATTTCTTCTGCCTTGTGCTTTGTCTGCTCTGGGAAGCACTGCCACAGCACAGCCAGAGATGATGTGCTCGTGGTGGCGATCCCCCCCCTCGGGCAGCGGTGCCACGGTCCCCAAGTGCTCCGATTAGTAACGCTCCAGCGTACAGTATTGCACAGCCTGGGAGCCCAGCCCGACCCACTGTGCACACCTGCAGCAAGGCCTGGCCTCCTGAACACTTCCCCCCCATCCTCTTTGTCTGCTGCTTCACTCGGGCTCCTCTGAAGAAGCCCTTCACCTTCTCTCGGGCAGGGTTTGTGCCAGGTCTCCTGCCCATGCAGCGTCCCAGCCCTGACAGAAGTGGCTCTGTCTGTGTTATAGTACCCAGACACCACAGCATCCAGAACTGTGAACTGATTTGCAAATAATTATTACGGAAGGAAGCCTTTCCTTCCATAGCTGATAACTTCTCTGCTATACATCAGCCTTTCCCCAGCTTTTGCTCTGTACTCGCTTTAATAATTCATCCCCAAACACGCTGTTCCTTTGTCAGGACTCTACATCTGTAGTAAGCACATTTAAGAAAAAAACTTCCTTGATGGGAGGGTTTCTGTAGCAGGGCTGTTTAGGTTTGTTGTGATTAAATCACGTCCATTTTCTAATTTGTACCTAACGCGCACTCAAATCCTTCCTTAAGCCTGAGCTGTACAGGCACATTTTGTCTTTGCTGCTGACTTAATCAAGCAGCAGTGAGCTGCTGTGAGCTCTGCAATTGTTGTCTCTTGCAATGGGAAAAAAAAAGAAGGGGGGGAGAAAGAAACACTTTGCAAAGGGCTGCTGTTATCCACGCGCTACAGCGACAGCGCATTTAGCACGTTTGTGGCTCTGGGGCTGCAGTAATTAATTGTGTGTCTGACACTCCGGCTGGCACAGCCCTGCACCCAGAGCTTTCCCATCGCAGCAGCAGAAAAGCAGGCCCCCCTGGTACCCATGCATGCCAAAATCAAACAGTCACACACACACACACACCCGCCTCGATGGGAGCTGGGTGCTCCCAGTGTGATGGGTGGGGGAGGCTGGACTGGGGGTTCCAGGCAATGCTGGGTGCTGGGGGGCTGTTCGGGCAGCCTGGGGTCTCCATCCCTTCTCCATTGCCTGGGTCCTCTTCCCTCTCCTAACCCCAATCCTCACTGCAAATCCCCATCATGAGAAAGATGCTCTCAGCGCCTACACCTGCCCGAGGTGCTGGAGAGGGGGTGCCCCCCAGCCCCCCCTCGCCCTCCAACCCCTCCCGCTGCAGGTGGAAGATCCCCACCCCTCCGGGGGGGAGGGG
>VZRW01011345.1:2038833-2131298 GCA_013398125.1 Aegotheles bennettii | reverse complement strand
GCACCCCCGGCCGCTCGCACCTAGGGCTGGTGCTGCCTCCCCCCCCCAGCCCCAGTTTGTTTGTATTGTGTCAGAAAAGGAGAGAATTTCAGAATTACAGCTGAAAACGCCATCTGTTTCCAATGAATCCCCCATAGTTTTTCACAATGTTTTTGGCAGATCTCTGCCTGCAAATTCCTTCAAGCCCTGAGTGCTTGTTTTTGTTGGGGGAGGGGAAACCCAGTCCACAGAGGCGGATTTGTTCCTTCCAAAACTCTCCAGTTTCTTTACCTCCTTTTTTTTTTTTTTTTTCATTTGCAAGGGGGGAAAAAAAAAGGAGAGAAAGGAGAAAGAAAAGCCCCGACGCTTAAATCTCCCCGTTTATCTTTTTAGCTTAGTAAAACTTGCCTTTTTTTTTTTTTAATGTATTAATTTTTAAATTGCCTCTGCCTTTCTTTTGCATAACCGTAGGTGAAGCAGTCTTGCACACACATGCAGTAAATAAATAAATAAATAACTGCTTTACACCTTTCCTCCCCCTCTTTGCCCTCTCAGCCCTATCGCAGCGAAGCTTTTGCCGCGCTGCCCTTAGCGTGGAGGGTGTCCCCTTCCAAACCCCACTTCTCCCAGGGGACTTCCCAGCAGGCTGGAAGCTGAACCCCCTGTGTTGTGTTGGGTTTTTTTTTATTTCTGGACCTGCTCCCATATGTGTTGCTTAATGCCCTTTTTGGAGCGTTTGAGTTGCGAAGCGTTGAGGCTGTGAGATTTACGGTGCAAGAAAGAACTTGATAGGAGATCTGGCTGGCTGCTTTGTTTGATTCTCCCTTCAGCAGTCAAATAAGGTGCAAAGAACTGGCAGAACGAGGCAATCCGGAGCCCGGAGGAGCGGGGCGCAGGCGGAGACCATGCTCCCCATGCACAGGGCTGGGAGCACGCTGGGGGCTTTCGTTGAAAGCTTTTTGGGGTGAGATGGCAGGAAAAAAGGGGGGGATTTATCCCCTGACATATCCTTCGCCCCTTTTTCCCCATGCTTCCTGGGAATTTCTGGGTTCCCAGCAGTTTCCCAGCCCCAAGGAAGCTTCGCCCCCCTCCTGAGAGCCCCAGGTGAGCGGAGCTGCTGGAGGCCGCCCAAGTGGGCGCTCGGCGTGTCAGATCAGTGCCTTGCCGAGTCCTGCCCTATTTATTTATTTGCTTAACCTCCCCCCTACACGCACACCCCGGGCTGGATTCCCGCTTGTGCTGCTCTCACACCCGTGGCTTCACCCCGCTGCCTCCTGAGCAGCCCCTGCCACCGAGCACCCTCTGGGGGGGTCCCCTCTCTGGGGGCATGGGGCACCTGGGCAAGGAGGCTTGGGCAGAGCAGGCCACTGCTGAGTCTCCTGGCAGAAGTCCTGCTCAGGTCCCAGCTTTGGATGTTGCCGGGTGCTCTCCCCTCCCGGCTGGGACCCTGATTTCCCAGGGTTCTCACCCAACCCCTGCCTGTGGGTGCTGAGTGAGTTTTCTTGCAGATCCTTTTGTACCCTCTTGTACTTTAAAAATCTGGCCCTTGGTGTTTTGCCCCAGATGCCAGGCTTTCCTTGCTCCTTCGTACTCTCATTTGTTTTGGCTTTCCCAGTCTGTAATACTGTAATACTCTCCAAAAAAACCCTGGAATTTTGTCCCCTTGGTCCACCCGGGCAATGCAGCGTGGTTGGTTCCAGACCCGGATCCGTCCCTGCTGGAGGTGTATCGGGCCGGGTGATAAATGGCTTTTGTTTCAGCAGCAGGGAGGGACGGGATGGCAGCATTAAGCCGAAATTGAGAAGGGGGGCTTAGAGGCTGTTAAAACAACACCTCCCCGAGGCTGGGAGCGGGCCGGGGCCGGGGAAGGTGGCGGCAGGGGAGGAGCGCGTCTGTGCGGGATGTTGTCGGGGCAGAGAAGAAGGGAGGGATTCAAACGTAAACCTGGAAATATTTTGGCTTCCCTGTTTTGTTGCTCTCTCGGAGCCGGTCTCGTACTTGGAACAGGGAGTTCGCTGCGACTGCCAGCAAGGCTCGTTGTGGGGCTGGAAGGAGGTGCCTTTTTTTAATGCAGATGGGGTGAACATGTTGCTTTTTTCCACAGAAAATCTGGAAATTCCCAGCCCTTGGTTACTGGGAATGGGGGGATATTAAGAATGACTTTGGGCTTATCATGGCAGCAGCTGAGGTTTCCTTCTTTGCGGCCAAGTCGGATGTGCACATGAAAGTGCTCACAGGGCTGGGCAGCCATGAAAACTTCCTGACCTGGGGGCTCTGCTTGGTCTGGGCACCAACCTGCTGTCCCTGGGTCAGGCTCCAGCAACAGCGAGTTTTGTGGTTTCTTCTCTGGCTCCCTGATGGTCACATCCCATAAAGCAACTGTAGGCTCTAGCAGGGTGGTGCACAGCCCAAACAAGCCCCTTCTCAGCCCATTAGTCCTTTGGGAGGACCCCAGCCAAGTGCTACAGCTCCCAAGGGACGAGCATTAGTGGGACAGCAAAGAAGGTCAAAGTCGAGGGGGTTTAGTCCATCTGGATGGGTTTGGCTGGGTTTCATTTGCTTTGCCTGTTGGAGCAGACACCAAACTTGAAATAAAGGGGGACCCAGGACCAAGGAAAGCATCAGGGTCCCAGGTGGTTTGAAGAGGGCTGGGGTGAACTTGCGGCTGCTGCAAGGCAGGAGCGATGTGTGCTGGGGTGAAGGGGTTTCAGGGAGGATGGGGGGTGCTCAGAGATGCAGCTGTGGTGGGACAGGTGTGGGGGTGCCTGGCCTTTTTCTGGCTCTCCTGGCAAATCCAGTCTTGATGCTGCAGATCAGGAGCGATCTGTGCAGGCAGGGCCCTGCCTGGCCGCGCACAGCGCCCGGAATGCACTTGTAAGAGGAGAGCCCTAAATGCCTTTAAAAAGCTTTGTACCCTGCACTTGGCAGCTACTGGGATGAGAAGAAGAGGATATTTATTCCCTTGTCCGTGAGCTCTCAAAATAACAGGGCGTTCGATTGTAGCCTCAAGATCGCTTTGCACTCAAGTGCAGCCCGGCTGAGTAAATCACTGCTTCACCAGCTGAAATTCCTGCAGCAAGGGGGAGAATTGGATTATGGCCAACTGCAAAACCAGATGCCATCCCCTTGATGAAGTCATCGGGCTCTTACTGCGGAGAACAAGCTGGCTCCTACACACACGCAGCCCTCGTAGGCGCGGACTGAGCCGCTCTGTCTAACGGCCCGGCCGTGGTGTGCGGGGCAGCCAGAGCCTGGCGGCCCTGCAGATGGGAGAACAGTGAAGTCCTTCAGGGTGGAGCACCAGAAGGGTGTTGAGTCCCGCTTTCTGCTGCGTGAGCATCCAGGGGAGTTTGGCCATTTAATTCCCAGCAAGCAGAGCTGTCCCTGCGTGTACGGGGTTTTTATGGGTCAGGCAGAGAGCAAGCTTCACTTGAGCCCAAAGTATTTTCTCCTCCCTCGGTTTCCTCTCCTTCCTGGACAGCTGTTGCCTTTGGTCCCTAAAGCCCTAGTAGTGATCTATGATATTTTGATTTTCAGACAAGCTACCTATTTTCTTGCCGTATGACACACTCCAGCCGGCCTGTTTTGAGATGCCGAGGACATGTGGCAGGATGGTTTAGGGATGGATCCTGGCTCTGGGCTTTGCTCTTTGTGAGAGCATCACTGTGTTAGGGATGGGAGGGTACAGAGCAGTGGGATGCAGGAGTGCGTTCCAGCTGGAAAGTTACTTTTCCTCTTAAAATTAAAACCTGGGCCCATGGGGGGGACAGCAATCAGATGCATTTAAAAATAAATAAACCTCTGAAGGCCTGTGGCTGTGAAGGAGCAGCAAACATTGAGGCTTCCGTGGGGCATGAGTGATGGGGAGCGAGCCTGGTGCTGGGTGGGAGCCCAGCCCGCAGAAGGGATCCACTGGATCCCTGCGTGTCCCCGGGTGCAGCTCCAGCATCAGTTGAGTGCCCACGTGTGGGTTTTTGCTGGGCTGGTTGGGGCTGCCTCCTGCCAGCCGGGCAGCTGCCACCCCACGCCCTGCGCACAACCCAACGCCTCCGATGGAGATGCCGCAATTTTTTGGCAGGAGTTTAATTGTATAAATTTGCCTCATCCAGATTTATGTGCTCCGGGCTTTTCTCCATCTCCTCGTTTTGTGTCTCATTTACCTCTGCGTTTGAAGGGTTGAAATTTCACAAGAGCACAGCGGGGTGATTATTCCTAGAGGGAATCCACACCTGTGAGCAGAAAGCGTTTCCCTGCCAGCCCCGCTGCGGCCTGGGCGAGGGGGAGGAGGGTGAGGGACCTGCTGCTACACCTGGGGGGCCCCCGGGCGCTGGTGGGTGGCAGCCGTGCCTTCAAAGGCACCCTGGGAAAACAGCTTTGGCGTGGGGAGAAGGTTGTCTGCTGGAAACCTGAAACACTCGGCGATGGGGGTGGCTGGCAGATGTGGCTTTGTCCGGGTACTGCTGCTTCAGAGGGATGGGGACATGGGTGGTGTTGGCCTTGGGAGGAAGATGAAGGTGATGCTTCATGCAGGGGATAAGAGCAAATCCAACTGTCTTCACCTGACTCATCTTGAGTGAAACACTTCACATGCTCAGCGTCCTTGCCTGTACCACTCCCCTCGAGGAGATTTGCTGGCGCTTGAGACCTGTTGGTGGAAGCGGCTGGGCGCTCCCCCACTGGGAAAGCCCAGGTGTGCAGCTCCAGCACCGCTTCCCAGCCTGCAGCACACCATGGCGGGGAGCCAGCTTCCTCAGCACCCTCCTGCAGATGGAGAACCAGAAGAGATCGTTTCCCTCTCTCCCTCTTCCTCCTCCATCCACCAGCTTGCAGTACCTGTCTGTGGAGCAAAATCCGCGTCCTCCGAACCATCCACCAGCACTGCTTCCTACCAGCTGGTGAAAGCTCAATGGTTGCGGCACAGGTGACACTGAAGCAGGAGTCCCAGGATGAAGTTCTAAGAGTCAGGTCTGCAGCTCTGTGGCTGCTTTGGCTGTAAACACTGGTTCCTCCTTTCAGCCCATCAGTGCCTCCTGAAATTCCCAAGGTTTTCCAGTAATTCTCGGAGCGGCATTGTCAGCCACTCATGTCCCGGGCTATGAGCTCCATGGTTGATGCCCTTTCTGATGATGTCTGCTTGCCCTTCTCCTTGCACGGGGATGTTGTGGTGAGTGTGGAGGAGCAGTGCTGACAGGGGGAGGGCTGGGGAGAGGCACATTGGTCCCCGCTGAGCATGCCGGGTCAGCGGTAAGCTGACTCCCCGAGCCAAAAGAGCTGACTAAGTGACAGGAACGATCAAGGGCTCCTTCAGCAGCATCCAACCGTTCGTGCTGTAGCTGGTGAAGACACTGACTCTGCTTTTTTCTTGCCTGTGCTTGCCCCATGTCTGCGCGATGCCTGGAGAGGAGAGATAGGGGGCCATGAACTCAGCACTGAGGACAAAAGGGAGTTGGCTGTGGCAGGTCCCCCAGATGCGTTAGTGATTGACACAGGTTGAACCGAGAAAACTCCTTCTGTGTCCCTCTTTTGACTTAAAGAAACTGGAGAAAGCCTTTCCCCGGCATCCTCTCGAGCAAGAGAAGGTTAAAAGAAGCTGCATGGATTGTGGTGTGCTCTTGGGTACATCTAGAGTCACTATCAGCATGTCCTTTGCCTGGATCTAACGCATCTGCTGCTTGGGCCAGTGGAAGAGAGCACAAACCCCAGGCCCCAGCATGGAAGGTGGCCCCTCCAAGCCAAGCTCCCCATGCACACCCTTGCAAAATACGAGCTCCAGCGCTTTAAGAGAGTCAGGTTTATTTTTCTCCTTCAGTTCCCTCTTCCTGGTCCTCCTCCCCCCACTTCAGTGCAACTGAAACCTGATCTAATCCCTTTGCACATGGGTAATTTATTGGTCTATTGGGCTTTTCTTGATGGCAAATTGCATTGTCTTTCTTCCTGGGTTGAGGCTTTGGAGCAGTTTGCTGCATTCCTGCAGCTCTTTTCTCAGGGCTGATCTTTCACACCCCCTCTGAGCACAGTCAAATCAGTTTTATTGGGCCTCTTTGTTATGCAAACAAGGCAATAATAACCAGGCTATTATTCTGCAAGATTATGCTTGATTAACAGTTCAAAGGAGGTAGCTGGAAGAGCCCTGCACTGTCATCTGCACAAATCCTTTCATGAAGTTTGGGTCTGGTGGCCCTTGGGTCTTCCTCTCCCCATGGTGCCCTTTGGGGCTGCAGGAACGCTGTCCATGCTCATGACACCCCATCCATCAGGGCTGTGGACAGCACCCATGGGCTCCCTTCTCTCCCTGGCGTGACAGGGCACCGGCTGATGCGTGTTGGCCTCACAGCCCATGAGGGCACCAAGATGTGGGTGGACATGTGGGGTGGCTCATGTAGACTTCCCCACTGGGACAGCGACAGTGCGAGGGGCTGGATGCAAAGGGCTGATGTCTTTCATCCCCCATGGTTTTGCTTTGGACTCCTGATATCTTGCTGGAAGGGATCCCATCAGCTAGATTTTTGAGGAACAATGTGGATTTTTTAACTCTTTTGGGATCTTTCTGGTGCTGGTGGTGACTGATGTCCCCCCAGGAGCTGAGCAATCCACAACGTCTTGAAGCTGGTAGATGTTGCTGGTATTTGGTATCTCCGAGAATCGTGCCTTTCCTATTGAGGTGTCAGCATAAAGATGTTTATTTAGATTACTTAAATAAATATATGTTTAGGAGCCTAAGTCTGGGTGCTCAGATCTGTGGCCAAAGGTAATTACGTTTTACTGTGTTCTCCAGAAAAGCTTTTTACTGCATGTGTGGGGCTCACACATCTACACTTCAATCCATATATTTGGAAAGACACGGGATGATGTATTTGCATCACATGTGGGTGATGAAATACTTTCCAGCCCGTTAGTAACCAAGAGGATATTAAACAACATCTCTTAGCAGTGAACACTTTAAAATTAACAGGTCTGGTTAACGTGCATCCAAGAGTCTTAAAAGAATGGGCTTTTTCTTACTGAAATTAATTTCCAGTAATTCTCTTTGCTAGAGAAATTACAGAAGAACAGATGAATTGCCCATTTTGTGCTGGTTTTCTGAGAAAGCAGGATTTGGGTAAATGAAATCTAGGTAACCTGACACCAGCTGAAGGAAAAATAGGGGGCACTGATAATTAAAAGGCTGTTAAAGTTAGATGTGTGCATGTAATATGTTTGAACACTTAATTTAACAGTGTGTAATATAGCACACCAACGACAAGGGCAGAGGAGCAGGACCTGGGTTCTGTGACACCCCAGGCTCCTGAGTGCGTGGGAGCTCGGTGGGGCAGATGGACCATGGGATGCTTGCAGGATGGAGGAGTGGTGCTTTGCAAACTGGGAGCTGTGGAAGAGGTTGCAGCCAAATGACACATCTCAGTGCCCACTGTGGTGCAATGCCCTGGGGAAAGAGGTGACCCTGTGAGAGCAGCAAGCGTGTGTCCTGCGTTGGGGTGGTAGGTTTGGCAGGAAGCAAGCCGTGGCGGGGAGAGGTCTGGTGGTGGGGCTGGGCAAACACCTTCCAGTGAGAACTTAAAAGTGCAAACCGTTTAGCTTATCTAGAGGATTGACAAGTGACTTGATTGCAGTGTGTAAATATCTTTGTGGGAAACATACTGGTTACTAACGGACCTTTTACTGCTCTGGAAAAAAATTGCTAGTTCTTTTTTATGTCCTTACAATGAAGTCAGATAAAATCCACTTAGAACCGAGACCCGTGTTTTGTAAAGGTGATAAACTCCTGAAACAACCTGCCGAGGAAAGGGGTGACTTTTCAGACCACAGAAGTCCTCATGGGAGGTATACCTGAACAAACACGAGGCACTGGGCTGTGCATGGGGGGGCTGATTTAGTCCAGGTGACTTAATGATTTCTTGTGGCTTTAAACTTTCCATACCTGTTGGTTTCAAGTTACCGAAGGAAATTTTGTCCCTGGTTTGAGTGGCACCAAGCCCTTGAAAGGAGAAGGTGATGGGGAGGGTGGGAGGTGGCAGGGCTACCAGGGGTTGAAGTCCCCAGGATGAAGGACCCTTTGTGATGAACGAGGGTGGTGGCATCACCCAGACCCAGGGGTGTCTCGCAGATCCCAGGAGAGCCTTGCTGAGTTCCTGCTTGAGAGGGGTTTGTTTCCGTGCTAAGTCATCTGTGGTTGAAAAACAGATCCATTGTGAGTCGATGGAAAATAGATTATGCGAAATTGAATAAACATCGTTTCTTGGCCCGGGTACAAATGAGCCTGCACCACTGTGCCAAAGCTGCTGCCAGAGGGGACGAGGCAAGGCGTGCTTGTTGGGAGGGGGAGAGCGTCACGTCTGCTCTGCTCCATGGCCTTTTATCGGCTGTGGGCCCTCCCCAGCAGCACAAGGGGTTTGCCAAGCCCAGCGGCCACCAGTGTGGTTGGAGAAGCATCTATGGGAAAGCCCAGGCGTGAGCAGCCCCGCTCACACACTGCCACTGCGGCACCTGGCTTGGGAGATCTGGCCTTATATGGGGCCCTGAGCAACAGCGAGAAGGGGACGGGTGCCAAAACCGGAGCGATAACATCTTAAAGAAGAACGCTCCCCCTTCAGGCCCAGGGAGGAAGGAGATGGGCTTCCCTACCCTCGGTTTGTTGGTTTGGGTTTTTTTAAACTCAGTACCTTACAAAGCCATGCGTGGCCCTGGGGCGGTGTGGCAGTGAGGGATGCTTGGTGAGGGATGCTCGGCACAGGGATGCGTTTAGCACTGAGTGTTGGGGGCCTGTTTTGCAGCAGCCCACTCTGTCCATAGGCTGCCACAGCTCAAGCCTGCATCTCCTGACCCAAGAGAACGAAGCATATCCTTAAAGATCAACAGACTACAGTTCTATTCCTGATTAAAACAAATCCCATCTGCACAGCGGCTGAAGGGCTGGAGCAGCCTGGGGTCACTGGATGGGGTGCTTTGCACAGTGCATCCCGTTGCCTTACCGAGCTGTCGGGTGGAGTGGGGTGTGTGGGTCCTGCATGTCCAGGGATGTGGCCTCTGGCTCCTCCCGGGGCTGTGCTGACAAGTCTGTAGTGAGAGTGCGTTTGGCCACGTGCAACCTCAAGGCATTCTCAAGCTGTACATTAGCATAACTACCAGGAGAGCAATGATTTTAATTGCCTGATGCCACAACCGTTTGGGATAACCAGCAATGGTGGCACTGGTCACGCTCCTGAATGCTTTTTTGACTCTTGCTTTCCACTGGGAGGATCCTGGGGGATCTGCAAAGCTATGCTTACAGTCTCTGCTCAGAGGAGTGAGATGCATTTTCCATGTTTTCCACCCTGACAAACCTGCACTGTGAGTGTCTCACCCTGAAACGCCCCTGTGTGCATGCCCTGTGCCAGCAAACTCGCTCCTGTCACTACCATCCCTCAATCCTCTGGGTTTAGGCACTGTGCTAGCTATAGCATATTGCCACAGCCGTGTTTGAATGTACAGCATGTACAGCCTCCAGAGCCAAGGTGGGCAGCGCTGGGGGGCTGGGCTTAATGACATAATTAGCATCGCATCGCATCTAGGAGAGACGCTGAGCAATACACTCCATTGCAAGCCAGTGATGGGAAGCCCACTGATAAGTGTCTCTGGTGGAAAAACTACACTCTTGAAAAGAAAGGGGTGTGAAATAATAAATATTTTAAAATTTGATCCATAATGCAGGTGGCTCAGCAGAAACGCGAGCCCCTGTCCCAGGTCAGAAGTTTGTTATCAAGTCACCTCTGGTCAGTGATGAGTTAAAGGCTTCCCACAGTGCTTCTTGCAGGTTTAGA
This sequence comes from Aegotheles bennettii, assembly GCA_013398125.1. Lineage (NCBI taxonomy): Eukaryota > Metazoa > Chordata > Aves > Caprimulgiformes > Aegothelidae > Aegotheles > Aegotheles bennettii. The sequence goes on along the minus strand of VZRW01011345.1, from coordinate 2,121,522 downwards.
TGGGATGCTGCCAAGACAAAACAGCTCCTGGGTTCTCGGTGCTGTTGCTAGCATCTGAGTTTATTAAACATGAATTTTAAAACTGTGAGGAAACTGTCACCGTTTCCTATTTGCACTTCACTCTCGTTGGAAAGGCAGAGGAGACAAGCTGGTTTCTGAAAGCTGGGCTGCTTAGTGTTTTATAGCCTTGGTCTCCCTTTCTGATTTTCCAGCACCAACTATGTTTAGGTTTCCAGCCCTGCAATGTTTAAAACTAAAACATACTGTTTTCCCTGAAACAATACTGGGGTTTGTAACTTTCTTTTTAAACAAATCTGAAATGTTTTTGGCACAGATGCCTTACCAGCCTTCTTCTAAGCAAACCCTGCGACAGGAATATACGTGGGTGCTTGCAAGAGGCACCGTGGAAGCATCTGGAAATGGTGGGGATTTGCTTTTGTGCCTGAGCCCATCCTGTCTCCAAGCCCTCCGAGGGGGTCGATTAAGAGGAGAGGAAGGAAAACACCATGAATTTTAAGTGGTGAGAGCCTGGGTTCACCCAGCAGGGCTCCAGATTGGCACAGGCAGAGCAGTGTCTGTGCGATGCTCGGCGGTGGCCGTGTGCTCTCTGCACAGCTGCGTTCACGCCTGCTCCAGAGAAGCCACACTGCCCTGGGGAGCAGACATTGAGGGGGGGGGGAAAACCAGGATCTGAATATTCTTTGCCTTCTTCCGCCTTGCTAGCAAGTAGCAGGGCTCTGGCTGAGCCCCAGGAAGACCCTGCTGCCTTTGGTTGGCCTCTGTGTGGGTGCGGAGGAGAGGCGGGGGCTCGGCTGGCATCCCCGCACCCTGCTGCGCCGGTTTTTCTCCTCCACCTCTTGTTCTCTCTCAGTGGGCCATGGCGGGGAACCGGCTCCCAGGGCTGGGCAGAGCTGCACAGCAGTCAGAAAAAGAGGGTTTTTTGGCTCCTGCTTCTTTCCGGGGGGAAAAGGACACTGGCAAGCACTGCTCTCGGCATTGCTGCAGCTGTGAGGGTGGTGGGGTGGTCGCTGGCTCTGCTGCAGGGATGGTCGCAGCATGGATCCTGCTCTGACCTCTGCACCCAGCATATGTCTGGGGCACAGCAGTTGTGCTGGGGCTGGGTATCCATACCCGTGAAGGAGGAAAAGAAAGGCAGATAGATTTTTGCACTGGTAGAGCTCGGTCTTGGACACAATACCCAGTAATTCATGCAGCCCATAGCTTTGAATGTCAAACCCTAAAAAGGCATTAAAAACTTCATTGCATCTCCCCTGGCATTAATGATCCTCCCTTATCCCTGCTAATGAATATGTCTCATTCTTCCCCACCCTGGTTTTCCCCCAGGAGCATTAATCGAAAGGCTGGATGCTCTTTCCCTTCTTGGCTTAAATTGGGGCAGATCCTGTTGGTTTCTTTGGCTTTGATGCATGGGAGTTGGGTCATGTGAGAAGGTCACGTCTGGTGAGCAAGGCCCCATCACGCGGTGGAGCCAATGTCATGAGTTTGGGCTGCGGGAGGAGGACACCAGCCTCTTGCTAGAGGTAGAGTTGGACATCCCACAGGCAGGCAGGCAAGCATTGACCACCTTGTGTTTTCTTCTCTTCCCGCAGTGACATCTCCATGCAAGATCCTCAAGTGCAACTCTGAGTTCTGGGTGGCCACGTCGGGCTCCCACCACCTGGGCACGGAGGAGGCACCCGAATTCTGCACAGCACTGCGCGCCTACGCGCACTGCACCCGCCGCACCGCCCGCACCTGCAGGGGTGACCTGGCCTACCACTCCGCCGTGCATGGCATAGAGGATCTCATGGTGCAACACAACTGCTCCAAGGATGGCCCCACGTCCCAGCCCCGCCTCCGGACATTGCCCCCCGGGGATAGCCAGGAGCGCTCGGACAGCCCTGAAATCTGCCACTACGAGAAGAGCTTTCACAAACACTCGGCTGCCCCCAACTATACCCACTGTGGGCTCTTCGGGGACCCCCACCTCAGGACTTTCACAGACACTTTCCAAACCTGCAAGGTCCAAGGGGCTTGGCCGCTCATAGACAATAATTACCTGAATGTCCAGGTCACCAACACGCCAGTGCTACCTGGTTCCATGGCCACCGCCACCAGCAAGGTGAGCCTCGGGCATGTCCCTGTGAGCAGAGGTGGGCAAGAACAGGGGTGCTTCTGAACAGCAGTTTGTTCCACTGTCTCTCTCCACTGTTTGCACATCTCCTTGGGGAGGGTGAGACTGGGTGGGAACTCCTCTGAATTTGAGTGTTTGGCCCTAAGTATCAGATGCCTGTCCCCACCTCACTTGAATGGCTCACGGTTTCTTCCTGAGCATATCCAGCCCCATCATGGTTGGCAGGCTGAGATGCTGCAGCTCAGAGGACCAGCATGGCCAGAGTGAGGGATTGCAAATGAAGAGGGCTCCCACCTGGGGGACTCCAGGTTGCTGTGAACAGCCGGACCAGGAATGATGGTGGCACCTTTTGGGGTACACCCAAGATCCAAGCAAACCCAGGGAGGCTCCGGCTTGCAGGGAGAAGCCTGGAGGGAGCTGAGCTCCTCACACTGCCTTCCCCTCTGCCCAGGCTTGTAATTGTCTCTGTGGTTTGCAGCCAAGTCATGGCATTTTGTGGGGCAGTCTGTTCTGGAGGTGCTTTGACAGCCTAAATAAACATCCTGAAGGTACACCTGAAAGCAAACACTGAGAAAACCCAAGTGAAAATCTGCTGCTGTGATACAGCAGGAATTGTGTGGTGTGGCCTCAGCTTCAGGAGAGTCCTGGAGCTGATGAACTGTTACATTGCTCCATGGTGCACAAGCTCTAAAGCTAACAGGTCACTTTTTGTGCCAAAAAAAGGGAGGCTCTGCAGGACGCATCCTCTTGCTTTTGGAAGATGTCTTGTCCCATTGTGCCTGGGAGTTCTGCTTCTCCCTGTGTGTGGGGAGAGGAGAGAAGCACCTGTAGGACAGGGACTGCTTCTCAGCTCTAGATTTGACATTTTTATCCTGAGCTGGAGCTGGCATTTTGGTTTTAACCTGTCCCTAATAAACTTCCTCAAAGATATTTAATGATGCTCTCCACTCCTTACCTACCAAAAGACATCAAAACCTGCTGAAGCTTGTGAGGAAGTCTGGCTTGAGGAAAGTGGTCCTTAAGAACCTCAGGGACCTGCAATTTCTAGGCTGGATCCCAGGATCACCATCTTAATTGAGCCTTTTCTCCCATTATCTGCCCCACAGGCTTGTGGTGAGGAAGGGTTAGTCATGAGATCTGCAGCATCAGCTGTGAAAAGCGTTACTGGGTCATTGCTAGAGGTCATTGCTAGAGGACCATGTGCTGTTGGAAAGCATGGGAACCTCTGGGTCCATGGGACTCTTTGTGGTTTTGCATGATGTTCTCTGGTCTACTCTTCTTCAGCCAGCCAGAGGCAGGGCTGGACCCAGAGGAGGTAGCAGGAGGTCCATGCAAGGGGTAGTGCAGCCTGAAACCCAGGGCGTGATGGGTGCTTCGTGGTATTGCTGAGGAGGGGCTAGCAGGGCTGCCAGAGAGCTGGGAGCATCTGGGCACTCAGTGGAGGAACGGGTGAGAGAGAGGGATGTTGCCAGGGCTCTGGGCAGCTTTGGACTCCTTGCCGGCACCACTGACAGCAGAGGTGTTGGGAGCCACCACCATACTCAGCCCAGTCCTTGGGGAACCTGTTTTTCCCTTCATACTTAGCCCTTGGTCTTACCTGCCCTGTAGCTGTTGGAGTCATTTCTTCTCCAGCCCTGCCCCACTCTGGCCAGATCTGTCTGCCCCTGCATGGGGGCCACGTGGCAGGAGGTCCCCCTTACCACTCCTCCATCATGCAGAGAGGTGCAGGAGGAAGAGCAGGTCTGCAAGAGGTGAAAGAGGAAGTGTGGTTTGCATGGGAAGAAGAGCAACTTGCTCTTCCTCCCGTGCAAACTCTACTCTTCCTCCTCCTCATGAAGCCTTACCCCAAAGCCAGGTCAGCAAGGGAAAAGCAGGTGCTGTGAGATCCTTCCTTGAGCAAGGGACCTGTGTTTGAGCCCAGCCAAGGGTGGGGAGCCGTGCTGGGCTCAGTCTGTGCCTGTATCACCCCTAGAAGGGCCTGCCCACTCAAACATGCTGACCATGTGTGTGTCTGTGTGGTTGAGATGGAGCACAATGTGTTCTGGGACCCAGAGGAGAAGACTCTTGGTCCGTGAGTGGCCAGGGAAAGGAAGAGAAAGTCCAGCCCTTGGGATGTAAATGCCATGGGAGACAGAGGAGAAGCTCCACCACCTCTAAGAGAGTCAGGGCTCTTCCCCCTCTGCCATCTGCCAGACCCTGGAGGCAAGACAGTGCTGCGTGCATGGGCATGCTGCCACAGGCTTGTGATACTCCACCCAGCTCCAGCTATGAGAGAGCTCCTGTGTTGTACTGGGAGATAACAGCGCAGATCCAGGTGGTACATTCAGTCCAGCCTCTGGGCCTTGACTCCACGCACAGTGTCCTCGTCCCTGTGCTGAAGCAGGGTGGCCATGTCTGAGTGCCTAAAAGTTGGAGCAGCTTCTTAGGATGAAGCACCTGCCCATGAGCTGAAGGTCACGCTCCCAGCCAGGCTGAGCAGACAGCTCCTCCATCTCCCACACTGCTCCTGGTGGTGGCCATATGCTCTCAGGTGGTCACTGCTGCTTGTAACCCTGTTCCTTTCTTTTCTCCCCCACAGCTCACCATCATCTTCAAGAGCTTCCAGGAGTGTGTGGACCAGAAAGTGTACCAGGCAGAGATGGATGAGCTCCCTGCTGCCTTTGCTGATGGCTCCAAGAATGGCGGGGACAAGCACGGAGCCAACAGCCTGAAGATCACTGAGAAGGTATCGGGCCAACACATCGAGATCCAGGCAAAGTACATTGGCACCACCATCGTGGTGAGGCAGGTGGGCCGGTACCTCACCTTCGCCGTGCGCATGCCAGAGGAGGTGGTCAATGCCGTGGAGGATCGGGACAGTCAGGGCCTCTACCTGTGCCTCCGTGGTTGTCCACTAAACCAACAGATTGACTTCCAGACCATCCGCTCGGCTCAGGCCACAGAGGGTCGTGCTCGTAGGAAAGGGCCCAGCCTGCCGGCCCCCCCCGAGGCCTTCACGTACGAAACAGCCACGGCCAAGTGCAGGGAAAAGCTGCCCGTGGAGGACCTCTACTTTCAGTCCTGCGTCTTCGATCTCCTTACCACAGGGGATGTCAACTTCATGCTGGCTGCTTACTATGCCTTTGAGGACGTGAAGATGCTTCACTCCAACAAAGACAAGCTGCACCTCTATGAAAGGACACGGGACCTGGCCCCAGGCAACACGGCTCCCTCAGGGATCCCCTCCATGCTCTGGGTAGCACTGGTGTGTCTGAGTCAGTGTTGGTTCTGCTTCTTGTAGAGTTTTGCTCCTTCGCACCCTGGAGAGCTGGGAAGGGGGAGCAGGAGGGAACCAGGGATGAAATGGCAGTGCTGGACAATGGGAGTCTGGATATCGGAGCCGCATGGGTTGTCTTCAAACCTCAGCCCCTCTCTTTGGCACCAGGTCCTCCACCTTCCCAGCTCTTGCCTGGGAGGAACATGCTGCCAGTGAGACCAGTCAGGAGTTTTTTGCTGGACTGTACCTTGTCTGGACCTTCCTCACCTCTCCCTCTCCTTCTCCTCCTCCTCATCCCAGTAGTGTGGGTGCTGAGGAGCCCCCACCTCCTTGTAGTGCTCCCCCAGGTCCTGAAAATGCACGTGATGACTGTGACATTGACGTGCATGAACATGGCTTTGTCTTCGGAGAGCAGAGTCCATGAGGAGGGTGCAGAGCAGCAAGATGGGGCCAAGCCTGGCCAGCACAATGGGACTGGGCTTTCTGCTCACTGGGGCTGTGCTCTGCTTTTTGGGCACGTCCCATTCTTCCTGCAGCCCCGTTGTTGCAGAAGGTGGTGCAAGGGGCCAGAATGGTGGGGAATGGTCCCATGCTTGCCCAGCTGCCAGTGCCAGGCATCTCCTGGGTGAAAGCAGGACGTGTTCCTCAAGCCTTGGCTTGCATTTGCTGTGGTTCAAAGGGCATCTCCTATTCTAGCTAGTTCATTTGGCTGATTCACTCAGTAATTCCTGGCTCCCTTGTCTCTGCCTGGACCCACTGAGGACTCTTGATGGCAACGGGAGAAACCTGGCCAGTATTCAAGTGGTTTCTTGTAACTTCTGCCCAGCGTTGGATGAGTTCCTCGCACCATTTGCTCTCTGGTCCCCTAAAACTGACAGCAGGGAAGCTGCTCAGTGGGAGACGTGATCTGCACCTCCCTCCAGCCCTGTACCCACATGCCAGGCCCTGGGATGGAGCAGGAGCATCACGCTCTGTTTGTTTGCTGCTAGGTCTCTGTCTGCTCCTCATCCTGGGGCGGCGACTTGCAACCCCATTGCAGACCAGTTGCACCTTAAGCCCTTCTGGGCTTGAATCGGAAATGGGGCAATGTTAGAAATCCAGCCAGGAGATGGGATGCAGCAGAGGACCCCCCAGCTGCCTCCAAATGTCTGTTCCCTGACTAAAATCCATCGATACCTCCTTCCCCCACCACGTAGTGCTGCCCATCGCCTCCTCTCCATGTTCCTCTGTGGTTCACCTCATCGCTCACTGAACAAATAGCAAGACCACCTTTGGTCTGCATCTTGGAGACCTCCTGGTGGGTTTCCCCTCCTTTCCTCAGGGGGAAGTTCTCAGAAACAAGACCCAAAACACGTGTCACTCTTGGGGGCACCTCCTGCTCTCAAGGGAGGTCTTTGGGCATGATGAGACAAGCTAGTACCAAAAGAGGTGGGAACGGGCTACGTTTGGCAGTCTGGACTGGTGCCAAGAGGCAGCCTGGTGTAAATACTCGACGTGACTATTCATTGTGTCCTAACAGCTCTAGAGCTCCATTTGTAAAGCAGCAGAGAAATGCAAAATCGTGTCAATGGATGTAATTTATATTGTCTCTTTAATATATAGAGCCCTGGCATTGATCTCGTGTGACTGTACAGATGAAGAGATGTAATTGGTTTTTAAATGTTTAAGGAAAGAAAAGAAACAAAAAGATGTGTTTACTACTTTGCTCCTTGCTTTGTTTGCTGGTGCCCCAGGTATTCTGTTTAGGGAGATTTTGAAACAAGGATATCACAGTTTGGTGGCGCTGATGAGAGCAACCACTGGACCGCGGCACAGGACAGTTTGGTTTCCCAATGCACTAATTGCTCAGCCAGGCTGATTTGGACTTTTTGTTTCCTTTGTTCATCAAAGAACCAAGTTTTTGTCTTCCCTAGAAATTCAAAACACAAGTTTTGAAAGCCAAAATTTGTCACTGGGTAAGAGGAAACGTTTGTTTCTTGCTGTGTTACCCCATAGATAAGTCAAAAATGCTCAGAGGCCTGGAACATCTGTCCTAAGAGGAAAGGCTTGAGAGAGTTGGGGTTGTTCAGGCTGGAGAAGAGAAGGCTCTGAGGAGACCTCATTGCCACCTTTCAGTACCAAAAGGGGGCCTATAAGAAGGATGGGGACAGGCTTTTTAGCACACTCTGTTGGGATAGGATGAGGGTTGGTGGTTTTAAACTGAAGGAGGGGAGATTTAGGTTGGGTATAAAGAAGAAGTTTTTCACCATGAGGGTGGTAAAGCACTGAACAGGTTGCCCAGCAAGATGGAAACATTAAAGGCCAGGTTAGATGGGGCCCTGAGCAACCTGGTCTAGTGGGGGATGTCACTGCCCATGGCAGGGGAGTTGGACTAGATGACCTTTAAGGTCCCTTCCAGCTCAAGCAAATCTGTATTAGATACCAGCAGCTGTGCAAAGCATCCCTCTGAAGACACGGAACTTCTTGAAAGCAGTCTTAGCCAGCCAAGCCACAGCGTGCCAGCAAGTCAATAATTTCCTTAAGATCTCCCTTTCCTATATAGTGATCACCCTACAGCGTGATGCGCTGTGGTTTTGGGGTAATTTCCAGCCAAGGAAGGTCTGTTTGGTGATGGCATGGCTCAGTCCCGTTGTCCAGGTGAGCGCTCCAGTGGTCGCCAGCTGTCATACAGTGGTTATCCCTATTTTAGAAGCAAACAGTGAAGCACTTTATTTTGGTTGTGTTTGACCCAGTTCTGGTTAAAGGTGAAGTGTGGCCAAGAAAGACCCTATACTTGGAAACAAAACAAATACGTAGGCAAAGGGGGGGGGGTGTTATGAGTATGCTCCCCCCACCTCCTCCCTGCATTGAGACCCCCCGGGAGTGTCACCGCTTGTATATACTGTAAATTATTTATTGAGAGAAACACAAGTAAAGTTTGAGGTTTTTTGACAATAAATGAGTGGGTCTGGTTTTTTTCCTAGTGTGTTGGATGGTGCAGCTCACCATGCAGGGTTCCAATACTGCCCCATTTCTGCATTCACTCTAATGCAGCTTTCTTCCACCTGTAACCTGAAGACCCTTTAAGAGCTTGTTTCTGTCCTAAATGCTCCTGAGAAATTCACTCTGGGGTTTTATTTTACAGCCAAATGAGAAAAAAAAATACAAGGGGGGAGTGCAGGGAGAAAATACAGGTAATAAATTATTGGAGCCTCACGTTGCTGGGGAAGGAGATGTGCAGCAGTGGAGTCCAAGCAGGCACCATTGCCCTTCCCTTGCTCACCCCAGCACTGGGATGTGCCCCCTGGTAATTCCCCTTTCTATGATCCCTTTCCTGGGCATCGCTCTTGGCCGCAGTCGGGTCTGTTACTGCCCTCTAATGAGGAAAACCAAAACTGCAATTTTTTTTTGTTAAATTTCCCTCTTCGAAAGCTGAAGGACTCCTTTCCCCAGCAACTGGGGCCAGGGAGCTTCTGATCCCAGGTGGAATACCAGCACATACTGAAAACACACATTATTTGGGCAAATCCATGCAAAGACACCCATCACCAGAGATTTGAGACCCACCTTCCCTTCCTTCAGAGCCCTGAAGAACAGGCAGCTTTCAGAAAGAGCCAAACCCACTCCCTCTGCCACCACTTGCACCAGCTCACAAGAGCTCGGCTTTTCCCAAATCTGCAAAGTCATATGAAAACTGCTGAGAGCGCAGGGGGCCAAGGGTCACCCTCGCTTGCTGCCCTGCCCAGGAGGTCACCCATGGTCCCCTGCTCACCAGGCAGGCAGCAAGAGCAGACCTGCATCTCCTGGTGGGACACAGTGCTGATGTAAAGGGATGGTGACCCCCTAGTGACCAGGATGCCCCGTCCTCATTAATCACACGTGGCACTGAACCTTCCCTGGGAGGTGAGTATGGAAGGCACAGGCTATGCAGGGACATGGGCAGTGGTGACAGCAACGACCCTGTGGCATCTCTGAGATGTTCAAAGTGCTCTCCAAGCCATACTCCATGGTGAGGGTGCAGCCCCAGCCTCTGCAAGCTCCAAAGCCCTGTCCCATCCTACCCCTCTGTCTGAAGCACATGGGCCGATGGTGGCTGGCTGCTCCAGTGCCACAGCCTGGTGCCTCAGGAGTGGTTTCAAGCCCCATTTGGGCTGTGCCTGCCCATCCCCTGGCCTCGGCCCGAGCCTTGGATGCTCTGAGCTTTGCACCTGACCGCTCAGGGTGAGCGGGACCTTGTGCCACCCTTCACAGAATCACAGAATCCTAGGGGTTGGAAGGGACCTTCCAACCCCTAGGATTCTGTGATTCTGGGATTCTGTGACCTCAAAAGATCATCTAGTCCAACCCCCCTGCCAGAGCAGGGTCACCTAGAGTCCATCACACAGGAACGCATCCCAGTGGGGTTTGAATGTCTCCAGCCAAGGAGACTCCACAACCCCTCTGGGCAGCCTGGTCCAGTGCTCTGGCACTCGCACAGGAAAGAAGTTCTTCCTGATATTCACATGGAACCTCCTGTGCTCCAGTTTGCATCCATTGCCCCTTGTCCTATCATTGGTCATTACTGCAAAAAGCTTGGCTCCATCATCCTGACCCTCACCCTTTACATATTTGTAACCATGGATGAGGTCACCCCTCAGTCTCCTTTTCTCCAAGCTAAAGAGACCCAGCACCATTAACACCCGGCCGCCTGGGAACAGCCACAACTGCAGAATATTGTTCACCAACAAATGGCTCTTTGCTGGGAACTGGCTGCCCTCTAGAGGGTCCGCTCTGGCACGGCATAAAGCAAAAAGCTGGGTCTCCTCCCGGCCCCACACTGGGGTGGTGTGAGGCAGGACCCTGCTCCCCACGGCTTTGCCACCCTCCATGGGCGATGGGTGCCCTCACCCAGACAAGCCAGCGACCACAGCTCCACGCTTCACCTCTAACCGTGTCCCTGGGGAGGAGATGCTCCCGTGGGGCCCACTGGACCTGTGGAGATGCAGGGGAGGCTGCATCACGCCAAGGGGTCATCTCCCCACCGGCTGTGCTGAGGCCTCAGGACTCACCTTTGCAGCACGGGATGCCGGGCTGAGCTGTGCCGGGGAGCCCATGCCGACCTTCTCCAGCAGCAGGGTGCCCCTGTCCTTACCTGCCCCACTGCTCCAGTCCCTCAGGCGCCTGCTCCTCCAGCTGCCCTGTGGATAAAAGAGTCGTCAGTGCTGAATTAAAGAGGTCCCTCACCTCAGGTGGATTCACACCCCCGCGGCTCCAGGGCAGGGACACCCAGACCAGCTCCCCACAGTCCCTCTGCCTCCCTCCAGCTGAGCCTCCTCTCCCTGCCGCAGCCCCACAGCAAACAGCCACTCACTCTTTCCATTAGCAAACCCATTTTTCAGGGGCATGGAACTCAGCTGTGAAATCTCACTCTTGGCTGAAACTTGGCTGAGCAGCAGAGAAGCTGGGAAGGGCTGGGCCCAGTGGCTACAGGTGTGAGAAGCCCTTTCTACAATGAGCTCTTGTAAGTCGGGAGAAACAGCTCCAATCCCTGCACCGTGCTTGGCTGTGTGGGCCTCAGTGTGAACAGGAGGAGAAAGACCAAACCAAAGCAGCCCACAGCATGCCATTGCATCCCACCTGGGAGAAGGGAGAGGCACGTCCTGCCCAAAAGGGGCTGGGGACAGAGTGGAGACCACCACTGATGCAGTGGGAGCAGCACTTCTAGAGAAAAGGGAATTCTCCCCAGAAAGGGTCAAACAGAAGTTTACACACCCCCAGAGATCCAGAAAAGACAGAGGTTGGATAAACACACGCACGCTGATACCATCCCAGCGAAATCCTGATGGAAACGGGTGAGGAAATGCACAGCTTCTCCTGATCGGGTGGAAATTCCCATCCAAAGGGGTTTCCAAGTCGCTATCACCGCAGACTGTGAAACTATGTAAAACAGCCAAGAAGAACATGCTTATTCCTGCAGAGTGAAAACACCCATCCTGGAATGCCCGTGGCTGGCAGGAAAGGGCCCCGCGATCCTGAAACAGCTCCGGTTTTAGGTGCTGACCCTGTGCTTCCAGCAGCCCTGCTGCCGTGCCGAGGGGCTGCAGCACCCTCCCAGACACACCACGCTGGCCCGGTTCTGAAAATCTCAGTAACACTTTTTAATATACAAGAATCAAAAGTACAGCAGTTTTACAATGTAGGAAAATTTAATACATACTATATAAACAACATATTTACATCAGAAATCACTAGGACAGTGGCATTTTTTTTCACAAATATAAATTAATATTAATTACTGTTTTTTAGTCAACAGGTTTAAAAGTCCACATTTTTACAGTAAGAATCCTTCTCTCCCCAGAGGGGAGGCGGAGGGCGGGAGGAAACGGGTGAAAGCAGATTAGTATTTTTGTGTGGATCACTTCAGCTGTTCACGCAAGGATGTCAGTGCTGTTAAGTATCCGTTTCAGTTGGGCATCACATCACCTGTCCACAGCAGGCTTTGGTCTGCAGGACTTTCATTGTGTGAATTCACAGCTTTACACCATTTCCAAAGGGGTCAGGCTGAAAAACTCTCTTTTTAAAAATAAAAACCCAGCAAGTTGCTACTTTTTCCTGCAAAGAGGCTAAAGGGAATTCTGCAGCTGGTTCCGAAGGAAGAGCTGTACCTGATGTTGACACAAACACCACAGTGGAGTTTATGGCTGTGGACCTGTCCCCTCTGATCCCACTCACATCCAAGTGACTGTGTCTGGTTATGGTCCCTGTTGAGGGGACATAAAATACATGCATGTGTGGGTGTGCTTGGGGAGGACTTTCTCCCAAACCCAGTTCTCCACCTTCATAAAGTCAAACCCAGTGAAGACCCACCCACCATGAGTGAACAAAACTATGTGACTTCAGTATCAGGCTAACGTGACAGCGGGGACAGCTCTTCCATGGATATGGGTAAAGCTTCTGGCATCGCACAAGAAGGAAACCCCAACCAACCTCATACCTGGAACCCAGCACAAGCAGAAACCCCCACATCTGGACACAGAAAAAGCCTCTTGCTGGGTTTCAAAGTTTTCCTGCCCCCAGTGTAACACTGGTCTGGCCAGTATTGCCTTCTGCTACAAGTGTATGGCACGAACTTTCCATCGAGATAGCACCGCTTGGTGAACAAAAAGAGCAATTCTCTTTGCCCCTACGAGGTTTCTTCCATTTTCACATTAAAATCGAATACCTCTGAAAAGAAAGGACCTCTTTGTTGAATACCACAGCAAGCGCACCTGCAATCACAGCTTAGTGAGGAACACCACGGAAACATGCTATCTCAACACCTCCCATCACCCCGCAGCTCCAAGGGGGACTGTGGAAGACTTGCCTTCACCTCCTCCTGCACAGGTAAACACGAGTGTAACACTTTCTTGGGGCAGTACAGTGCCCCTGTGGAAGCAAAACTGCCCTGCATTTGGTGGAAATCTTGCAAAATAAAAACAAAAGGGGAGCAAAACACTTCCCATGTGTCCCGTTAGAGCCGAGGGCTCAGAGAGGAGTGAGTGACGGCAGCGGGATTCAAGGGATGCACTGCATGGAGGGGGGATGTGGGGGTATTAGTGTCGGTTTGTGTGCGCCTTCCAAGGCACTGGCTGGAGTCAGGAAGCCAGCCCTGAACACCCAACTCCCCATAGTCTTTCAGGGAAAGGACATCACAGCTTTTTAGGGTCAGATACTGGCATCTTAATAGGAGGTCCAGCTTCTGTCCCCCACCAAGAGGAGGAGTCTGGAACAGCCTGGTCTTTAATACTGAGCTCTGGGAGATGACGCATCCCCAGACACCACGCTCTGGGCAGCCCGGCTGCTGGGAGAGCTTTGTGGTCTCCAGGGACGTGACTCTACAAAAGCCTAAGACCTGAAAAATAATCACCCAAGCTATTTCTGGCCAGCGACGTGTGCACAACCCCTCTCACCGTGCCACAGTCTCCAGGCTGGACACTGTTCTGCATCATGTGCTGTGGCTCGAATACTTGGAGGAGTGTTTGCTCTGAAGTCCACTGAGCTGGTCTGCAGACTCCTCTTTTCTCTCTGCCATTCTGGGCTCTCAAGACATTTGCTCCAAGAATTTTTAAGGACCCAGTCCTGAATTTCTCATTCTCTCCCTGCTCACTTGGATGCTAAGCCCCCAGGCATATTTCCAATTCAGACAGGGTAGTTCAGTGCAGGTACTTTTAGCAATTCAGAGTTACTGCTGACTGCTGGAATGGTGGCAGGAAGGTGACAGTTCGCTGAACAGTGATCAGTCCACTGGATTCCTATTTAAGTCTGCTCTACCATCCCTCATCCTTTGGTTGCAGTGAAGGTTTGTGATCACTGTTTCGCGAAGTGCAGAGAGAAATTACTTGCCCGAGGACTGGAGCACTTCATTGGCAGGGAGATTAGGAGCTCCAGGCATCCCCAGATGCCCAGAGCTGTCTTTTGACCTTGCAGCTCCCAGCCAGCAACTGGACCAGTTCCTGGACCATCCAAGCTGCCCACGTTAGAAGAGAAAAGGAGTTTTGTTAGGAATTTCTGAGCTCTGTCCACTGGGAAATACTGTTCTCACCCCGATTTCTTTCCTACTGGTTAGAAGTGAACTAAGTCTTTGCTAAGGAAGTCCATCTTTTTTTCACATATCTCAAAGCACCCCGGAGTCAAGGTTTGCCAGTTCCAGCCCTGGAGACGGAAGATCCCCCACACCTCTTCTGTTGCAGGGGACACAACAGCAATCAAAGCAGAGCCAGTTTCTTGAAATGGATAAAGACACAGAAATGATAATGTGGCCAGGAAAGTGATGGATTGTCACCAGCATAGCTCCAACTCCTTTGGAGTCACTCTGCAGGGACATCGAGTCCCTCTTTCAACCATGCCTAGCTGCTGAGGGACTGTCCTGTCTCTCTTTGAATACATACTCACATTGCCCTATGCTGGTTACACACAAAGCCCAGCCCAACCAGTCAATCCCCAATCTCAAAGCAGCATCTGTCACATTACATCAAGTCAGAGCAGGCACACAGCCTTCTGCACAATCCTAAGCAGCATCGATCCGCCTTCTCGACTTGGGGACACACTGGTTGGGGAAAATTCCCTTGGGTCCATCAAACTGGGGAAAACAAACACAAAAACAAAACAAAGAAGGAGGCAGCAAGGCTGGTTCCACCGTTCAATGGTAGAAGAGGGAAAAGGAAACAGGAATCCAAACCAGAACCAAGAACTAGGGAAAATCTTCCTCCACCTACTCCCCCAAAATCCTCCTTGACCCAGTAAGATGATAGCAGCATGTTCAGAGTTTCTGGTTGCTGGCTTGGAGAAACCAGCTGCTGTTGCATCAAACCAAGTATTTCAGACGTGCTCTTTCCCTCTCTCAGTCCCCTTATGCTTTCCGAATGTTCCAGTTATAATCTGGATTGTTTTTCTGTTCTAACGACCTATCCAGAGGTGACCTGTGATCGAGAGGTGACTTGGAATCGTGAGGGGATTTCTGAGAGGGGGGCGAGCGAGGGTCCGACACTGCAGGGTGAGGTGGAGGGAGAGGCTGTTTGTAGTCTCCCGATTTGTCTGTGTGGAAGGACCGGTAGTGGTCTGAAGGTCCTTGGCCATGGTATCCCATGGGTGGCCTGTGATCAGACATCCGTCGGAAATCCTGCTGGTGGTAGTTCTGAGGCCTGAACTCATCGGATCGTCGACGCTTGGAGTCGTGGTGATGCCTGCAGAGAGAAAACAAACCAATGGATGGAGATCAGTTCCCCAAGGAAAGCTGGGCCACTGCACCTGGGGGCATCACTGCAAACTCCTCCCAGCCTTTCCAAGATGAAAGGGAATTCATTACCTGTCATAATAATCTCTATGGCCTCTGTGGTCTCGGTCACTGTTGTATTGTTCGTACGGCCTCTTGCGGGAGACGTTATTTGGTCTGTAGTTCCCCGAGCTCCGGTGGGGGTCTCCACGAGATCGCCGATCCCCGTAGTGGTGGTCCTTGTACCAGTGCTGCTCATACTGGTGATGCCGCTCCCCACCCCACATCTGGTTGCTGTTGCCTCCGTAGTTGAACTTTCGATCCCTCTGCCATTCTCCTCGGTCTGCAGTGAGGAAAGCACCAGTAAGTGTCTTTCATACTTCAGTTTAAGCCCATTACTGTGCTGAATTCTCCAAGAAATGGTAACTACAGCTGTGCCCCTTTAACTTTCTCCTCCCTAAACTACGTGGGCCTAATTTTATTCTTTGAATTTCTTTATCATTATTCTAGCAAACCTTATTCTCTCCTGTTCTTTTACCTTTAAACCTGACCAGCCACAAGCTCCAGAAGGATTTGTGTCCAAGAGCAAACAGCCATTAGGTTAGAAGGGATGGTTTCTCCTGGCTTGCCAGCACTCACCTGTGTTGCTGAAATGTCTCTTGTTTGGATGGCCATAGTTGTCACGTGGGTGCCCATGCATTTGCTGTTGGGCATGGGAAGGGGGCAGGTGGATCTTCTGGGAATGAGGGTTGTGAGGCACGTGAGACTGGGACATCACAGAATCGCGGCTGGAGCCTGAAGGCTCTGGACGGAACGGCTTCTTCATGCTGGACATGTCCTCCTTCTTCTTCTGCTCCTGCAAGGTGGAAGAGAGGGTTACAGCTCAACATCTCTTCCACCGAAAGATCCAGACTATGTGAGTGACAGCCTTATCTGTCAGGTTTGATTTTTCTGCAGACTCCCCGTGTTGTGGGCCACCCTCTTCTTTGAGGACTTGGTGAACCAGATGTGCCCAAGCATGGTATGGATGGCAATGGTGCAAATGTGATGGAGAACAGGCACAGTTTTGCCCCACGTGGCTCGGCTTCTACAGCCTAACTCTACAGGGCAGCACTCCAGGCTTTTCCTTCTAAAGGCCAACTCAACTTGTGCCACACGAAGCAAAGCTTTTTCTTGCTCAGAACAACCAGGACAAAGTGACCAGTGTTGTTAGGTGAAGGGAGAAATGCCACATGAAAGAGAAGGCAAGTGCAATCAGACTGTTTAGATGTTAAGAAAATCACAGACTGCCTACAGCAATAAAGAAAGTCCACGACAAGAGGCAGAAAGTATTGGCACTTCAAATGTGACAACTTCTAAAGATAGTAACTGGAGGGAAGGCACTTCAGATCTCACCTCCTCTTCCTGCGATCTTTTCTTATGAGCCATCTTGTAGAGCTTGTGCAGTTTTCTGGCATCAAATTCTGTGAATTTTGACACAAATATCCAGAGGTTCCTGGAAGGACATGAATATTTTCTGTTAATTGCTACATCAGCAGTTTAACTGCTTTCAAACCAACATCAAATCAGTTCTACATTCTCTGGGAAACAGTTTCAATCAAGCTCAGGACAGGATGATCAGGAGAGCTGGAACCAAGTTCTTCAAAGTATAATAAAGAGGTTTGCACTGGTTTATCGAAACCTGCCCTGAAATCAGTTTAAATGAAACCACTACAGCTTGCAGACAAAACCCAACCCTCACGCCTAAGACTGATCATGGACTGAGTGGGCTGGAGAATGCAAGATTTCACAGGTTAAATGAGAGGGAAAAGGCACACTCGTCCACTTAAACCCAGCAGCCTCTGACTACCATATATAAATATCATAGACCAGCCAAAGAAAACAAAATGATCCCTCACCTTCTCCACAGCTTGATATGATCCTGGTCAGTGTAGGCTTTAAGGCACTCAGAGATACGGTCCCCAATTTTTAGGAGGCAGTTGCGCGTGTGCTCCAGCTGTTCTTGAACCGTCAGTCCCTTATCAGGCTTATCGAGTTGCTTCAGTGCTTTTTTGACTGGTCTCATCCTTTCCTTGCACTTGAAAAAGCAAGAGAGAGCAGAAAGTGATTCATGTGGCACAGGGCTCTACACTGTTCCCTTGTCCATCAGACAGAGCTGAAAGAAGTTCATTAGTACGAGGTATTAGCTTTATCTGACCATTAGGTAAGGAGAAATCGATTATGAAAACAGCAATTTGTTAGACATGCTGAAGAAAATAATCAGGAAAAGCTGAGTCTCCCCATCTCCACTGTCACCCCCTTTTAGAGGGGAGTAATTTGCTTTGCAAGCTGTAACTGCACAAGATCTGCTCCTGCACTGATCCCACGGCAGGCAGGGAAGCGTAATGGAGCACTGACATGCTGAACCAACAGCCCCAGCTGAATGAGCACTCACTCAATAGCCTCCCTGTCCACCCCCATCTGTGGCTGCTTTAATCTATTGCTTTTACCAAAACTGGGGGAGATGAAATGAAAGCACCACCTTTCTCGGCTGTGCACATCAACGCTGTGCACACACGGTAAATCAGACACGTTCCTACTGCCTGACTGGACCTTTCATGCATCACAAAGGGAAAGTTAAAGAATAAAACAGACAAAAATAACACAGGACCTGCAGCGAATGCACAGATTTGCATTTAGAGAACTGTTTTTAAAAGTGGTATTTCAGCATTTCCCTGTGCAAGCCATGCCAAGGAGAGCCTGCCATGACAACTTCACTAAAAGGCTATTTTTACAATGAGCCTTGCAGGCATATTCTCTGCTGGAGCATTTACACAGCTAGGGAAGTGTCCACAGCTCAGACAGCTCCGTAGCTCCCACAGCCATACAAGGTCACCCTGAAAACTCTCCTGTATTTCCTCGCCTGGAAGAGCCCCAATGGCTCCTTGGCTTCTACAGAGGAAGACTGCCAGATAAGGCTGCAGGGTCTTCTGTAACCCAGGGCAGTCAAATGAGCAGTCAGAACTTATTAGGTGAAGAAGAGAGCCCTTCTGCATGCTCTGTTGACATGCTGCCCTCTCCTGCCCTGGCTGGCATCCCTGGCAGAGGGAGGGGATGAACATTCGCACTCACACAAAGCTGAATTCTTAAAAGAATTATCCGAACCCTTTAACAGTGCAATTGCTTGGTGAGAATCTGGAGCTGAAAGAGCTTTGGAGTTTCTGCCCTGCCATCTCCTAAGGAAAATACTCACTATGCTGAATGTTTCTTGGTCCAGATCGTCATCCTCGTCTTCTCCAATGGGGATCGGTTCACTCCCTGCAGTAATGTGGACGGGACCTTGCGATCTCTTCCCTTTACTTCCAGATTTGGCTTCACCACCTTTAGGCTTTGCAAGGACAAATTACACACATCACATGATGAGCCAGGCAACCTCCGCACTATTGTTACTGGCAGTTGTTAAACCCCAGGCATCGCTCCTACAACCTTCCTCCCAAAATCTCAAACTGTTTAGCTGCAATGCCTCTATTTGGCTTTACGTCATCCCTGAGGGAGTAGAGAGAAGTCAGAGCCAGCATTTTGGACATGAATACGATATTCATACTCATGGAGAGAAAAACAATGTTGAAGACTTGGAAGAGAAGTTAAGCTAAAGAATACACAGAGTGTTTCAAAAAGATAGACCCAATTTGGTACTGAAAATATAATGAAATTGGGTCCATCTTTTCGAAACACCCTGTATATCCCTTGCAAAGGACAGAGTTTAGAGTAGTCTCATGTCTATGAGGATCTGCCATTTCATGTGATGTCACTAGTCTTCAAACCCTCTGGAAAGCAACCTCAAATCACAGCCTGTTAGTGTAGTTTTTGATTTATATGACTTTTCTGCAGTCAGAGCCCTTCAGAGTCAAAGTCATACCAAAAATCACCAGAAAGCAAACTTTCCTCTACATATGCAACCAAACTTCTTGGTTTGCACTTATGACCTCAGTGTCAAAACACACTGGGCGTGCAGTACATACCTGTCCCTTGGACAGGTAGTTCAGCTCATTATTGCAGAAACTTTTACTCCCTTTCCAATTTGAACCCAGCCTCAGGGTAGTTGTACCCAAAATTCAAGGGACATTTCAGTCCACAACATACCACTGTTGTTGAAACACTCATTCTGGTGAGTCCTGAACAGTGACAAGGGTAACTTACAGTCTTGACGGTGTGGGCAGTTGGGTTATGTGGGGTGAGTTTAAATTAAAGGAGAATACAGGCAAGGAGCTGCCAACTCTGTGATAAATCACAGCTGAACAGAACTTTGATCTGAGCGCTCCAGGCTCTTCCCCCTTTCTTCCTTAATATCAGTTATTTGACCCTATCACTGTCACAGGGACAGCTGTACTTTAGAGGCAGCATGGCGAAATCTCTTCCTATTTACTCACATTGCATCAAGCTTTAGGATATATTCTTTTCTACTTTTTATTGCAATTCTTCACAAAAAGAATTCAGGAGGGCTGAAAAAGGGGTAACGCCTCACTTCTCAGTGCTTCATTGATCTCTCTTCATACAGGCCCTTTAACAAATCATAAGTCTCATAGCTTATCCTTCTGCTCAGAGATTTTCCTATCTCTTAAACTGCTCCTGAGAGTACCACCTACCTTCTCTTTCTTGTCTTTTGTCCTCTTTTTCTCTTTATCGCTTTCCTTTTCCTTCTTACTGGTTGTCTGTTTTTCCTTGTTCTCTTTGTTCTCTTTCTTCTTTTGTTTCTTTTTCACTGGGCTCTTTTCCAAGCCATCCTCCTAGAAAATCAGTCACAGCACAAAGTTGGAGTCCCTCACCTCACATACACTTTCTTCCATAAAACTCACATCCTTGGAAAGCAGGCGATTTTTGAGGCCTATCCAAATTTGCCCTCGTACCTCTTTAACGAGACAGCAAGCCCTACTTAACCAGCTGCAATCCACCCAACCCTTGACAAAAGGGTATAAAAAAATAGACAAGCCCCAATCTGTAACTAGCTGGCAAGCTGTAGATAAGTGCTGCTTTCCTATGCCAGCTGTGCTCGAGAACGCTCGGCCCCTAAGGTAGATACTGATCAGCACATGAACAAAAAGCCTTAGACTACAAGCCAAACCACTCAAAGACAGAAGGTTTTCTAAGCAACAGCATGACCTTGCTAAACTCTGGCTTCCCCACTGGCTGACGTGCTGAAAAGGAGAGGGAAACAATTCTTCTTTCTCTCCTTTATAAGGGCAACCAACTTTGTCCTGAGATAACCTTTCCTCCAAATCAGCGTCTGGATGTGTGTGGCCATTCTAGGATCCCCCAAAACACTTAAAGCATTAACCTAAAAGAGTGGGTGGGAAAGGTCCTCCTTTCACCCCCACAGCTGTATGTACGTTTTTGTGAGTTTGCCAATCTCCTGTGGGAATGCACTCTGCAAGTTCCCTCCAGCTCCACAGGGTGTTTGCTAGGGGTGCTTCCCAAGGTGAGTTACTGCAGCAGCAACATAGCTCAAGGAAACCTGGAAAAGCTGCTATCCACCAAGTTGACTCACCTTGACTTCACCTTCTTCTGACTGGTTGTCTGAGTGCCGAGGAGAGGAGAGTTCGTTCCCATGCTCATCTTTGACTTTGGGAGCTTTGTTCTCTTTCTTTACTCTTGGTTTCCTCTTCTTTAGCTTGCCCTGGTGAGCACAGAGAACAAGTTAGGGCAAGCAAATAGTTCCAGCTACTTCTTAGGGACATACCCCACCTCCTGAACATCCTGCAAACAGCTGCAGGTCCTGCAGGGTGGCAGGAAGCCTGATGAGCCTGAGTCCTTCAGTAAGTGTAATAATTACCTGCCCCTTACTAATTATCATTTCAGTATCACAATGCAATCAGACAACAGACAAGTGCACATTTTTTCATGTAGATGATGTTCAGTGACCTGGGAACACAGGCTGTCTCCCCCCATCAGCCATCCTGAAAGCCCCAGAATAAAGCAGCCACATCTCACCTCTTCCCCATCTTTCATGTTTTCTTTCTTGTCTAAATCTTTCTTCAGCAGTTTCAGTAGATAATCAACTCGAGTCTGGAGCTGTTTTCCCTGAGGTTTCTTATCAGTCTCAACAGGTAGGATCTTTGATAAAGAAGACAAAAAAATACACTCACATGCACCTATCAAACCCTTGACAAAAACAGACACACTAGCAGCAGTCCTTTCAGGCCCAGCAAAGGGTTGGAGATGCTGCACCTTTAGGGGGAACAAGAAGGTTCAAGTATTTCTTCCAGCTCCCACACAGACTCTCCTTGTCTAGCCAAAAGCGAAGCTCCTAGCAGGCATCCTTCCCCTTGGCCTTTTGCAGAAGGGAAAGGAGTCCAAGGCAGCTCTCCAGATTCTCCATGATCTTTCTTTTAAGTGTGCAAAAAGAAGAAAAAAAAAACTTTGCAAACTATATTTGGAACCTTGAGTTGAAAACTGAGTCCGCTCTCCTTGACGGATCAGATTTGTGACAGCCTTGTCACAGCAGGTTGGTCACCTCTGGTGACCTGAGATATTGCTACAGCAATGATACAGACGTAGGATTTTTAGCAGAAAACAAGGCTGCAAGGTGCCACTTTGTGGAGGAAGTATCTCAGCCTGCCAACTAGGCTACCTTCATACTTCATTCAAAACTGGGTGGCATGGCTCAGGCAATTTCTTCCATTGTAAAATGCCTTCACGTGGGAGGGCTCTTGGCCACAGTCAGATCTTTGCTAAAAACACTGGCTGGGATATGTCATGGGACTGTAGCATATTGGCAGCAAAGCCAGTGTAAAGATTCTCAATGTTCCTTGGTCGTGTGTTGCAGTTTGCTCTCCTTCCATTGTGCTGACACAACGGATGATGGCTTATTTTTAACCTGGATCATTTCAACATGGCTCCCATAAACAGTTCTTATGGGAATGACTGAGGAACAGAGGAACTAGATGGAGGCTTTCCAGCTGGCTTTGCTGCCAGTCATGTAACTATACCCTCAAAGCTAACAGACCAGTCTTGACATAAGCAGTGTCAAATCTGTGAAAAATTATTTCCACACAGAAATTCAGACTCAGCTTCTTGTGAGATGCTCAAGGAAATATCCAGTCATGGTTATGCAATGCATCCTCTATACTGTGCATGTAACCACACATGTCAGCATTACCATTTTCTTCCTGCATCATTTCAGTGTGGTTCACATGGTACTGTTCAGAGAAAATTTACTGCCAATCAAATAACACAACTCTGCTTTCCATCAAGCGTGCAACATTCCATGGAGGTCACTGTTTTCCTCATTATTATTTACTATTATTTTTGGAGTGGTTACAAACATAAACATCTGTTTCTGGAGTAAATCAGACATGTTCTCTATGAGCACTGCAATGGACCCAATGCAAGCAACAAGCAAAGCAACCTACCTTATCAGATAACTTCAATTCCGGATCTGTTTTAATTAGCTCCCAGTTTCCATAACCATGCTCGTAAATTCCCACTAACAAGCGAGAATCCTCCTCCACTCCCCAGTCTACATCAAAATGGGCAGCTTTGACACGGCACGTCAGGCGGTACCTGAAGGCATTTCAAACATGAGCTACTTTTAATGCTGCAGAGGTTAAAGCAAATCCACATATCTAGGCTATTCTCTTTCCACTACAAAACCTTAATTCCCTGAACCTCTTTCTGCATTGCCTACTTAGCCAGACTCACTTCTTCCTTTCCTCTGGGTCTGTGGGAATGGATTTATGGAGCATTTCAAACTCCTCTTCATGCTGGATGATGGATTTCACATTGACTTGAACACCAGAAATCTTGATTGTGGGCCCTCTTCTTTTTCCAGGTCCTTTCCCTGCTCAACAATAAAACACAGCAACTAAGAAAACTCCAACAGAAAGGAGTGCCTCTGTAAAAATGTCTAGACACACAGAAATCAAGACCTCACCCTCAACCTTTTATTTAAACATAAGGCTGTCTGCTAAGGCAGGCCCAAAATCTAAGTTTTCTCTCACTAACTTAGACCTGCAATCCAAACACCTCCCAGTATCACTTTCTTAAAAATACATCTATGCACACTGTAGCTGTTGCTTCAGCAGTTCTGTTCAGCTGCAACAGGCAGAGACTCAGCAGGAAATCCAGCCCAGACCCCTGTATCTCCAAACCAGCAGCACAGAACAGCCATACAGAGCGTGGTTGATGATGCCAGCTCAGGGAAGTGCTAATTGTGGATCCAGCTGTACCATGGAGTACACAGCACCAGTTTGATTCCCAATCCCAGGAGCAGTTAAAATATGATCTGCTTTGCCTCGTGGCCCAGCATAAAATAAGTTGATGACTTCAGCCTCTCCCCATGAAACTCATGTTCAGCAGAAGCCCACAGACCCAAATGGCACTTTCCAGTCTGAGCAAGACTCAGGAGTTTCTCCCTGTTGATGAGAGCTGCCTGGCAGAGATGGGATGGTTTAAGTGCGTGTTTATTCTTTGCTTTTAAGTCACAATGTGGCAAGCCTCCACGGAACACCCCCTAAAACATCGTAACAGCAGCACACAACCCTCTTGCTTACCTTCACCTGGATTTTCTTTTAGCTGCTCCTCATATTCTTGCATTGCTGATACACAGCTATTGTGGATGAGCTCCCCCAGCCGTTTCAGATCAGCCACGGACTTATCCACCAGCTCAGCATCCCGGGCAATACACTCCAGCCTGGGAAAGGGGAAAAAAGAATTGCAAGCTTTGTATTTGATACAGCATATGTGCTCCCAGTCACCTGACAATTGTTTCGTAGCTTTTAGTAGTCAATGCTGTGTGAATGAATGAAACCTGCACAAGTCCGAGTTTTGCAGGAAACAACACAGTTTTAGTCCTTTTTTTTCAGTCTTACAACTGCAGTACAGTGCAGATGTAGTACAACTGATCCAGTCCTTTGGGTTCTTTAGTATTAAATCAAAGGTGAGAATTGTCTATCTGGGGCACAACAGGCATCCTCTGTGACTGTTCAGTGTTCCTTCCTGCTTTCCCAGTTCCATATTAACTCCATTTGATGGCCAAAAGCTGCCATCTGCTGTCCCATTTGCCTGGCTGGAGTTAGTAACGCCAAGGCCCACACGCAAGCCTTGTATTTCACAACAGAAGAGTACAACCAGCTGAAAAAACACAGTTATTTCTCAGACCACATATGCAGGGATCCCTGCCTCAGCTCTGAGACCTCAGTAAGGGCTGCAGCTTTCCAGATCCAGCACAAGCACCCATCTCCCTCCCTCATTTACGCTGGGGCACAGCACTCATGCAGGGCTCTGCAGACCCACTCTTCAAAGGGGATATGGCAGCAAGAGAAAGATGCTCCAAATTCAATCTTGAAACTAACACGCATAGAAAAGCTTGGCAAGCGCTTTGGGTAGCATTTGCTGTTTCAGGCAGCTACTCCCTCTCCTTTCTAGGCAGAGCGGGAATGCCCCAAGGGCCAGACTCTGCCAGCAGGATGATGCTGTGCACAGCCCGGCGCCACTACTGCTCTAGCTGCTTCCTGGCCAGCATTCATCAGTGCCCATCAACTGAGACATGAGGGACAGCATGGCTGTGTCTGGGTTACTGATCACACAGCAGCGAGGCTCAGTGCTGCCCGTGGAGGTTGTACCAAACACCCAGAGCAATGTGTGCATGGCCGTGCTCAGAAACACAACGTTCCCCCCCGTGATAAACCCCTGGAGCAGGGCCAGGTTGGGACTTACCGTTCAAGAGGGAGTCCAAACTTCTTGTAAGCCTTAATAAACCTAAGCAAATAAAAAAAAAAGGAAACAGAAACTAAACCAACTGCCATAAAAAGTGGGTCCAATATCACAAATACACTTGCATATATTAATTATAACCTGCAACATTATCAGCCTTGAATTCCACACTGATTAGCTAAGCATCACTCAGGACTGGGAAGCCTAATCCATTAACCCCCACAAACAGTTTGGTGACCTTGGCTGGAGAAGAACACAACATTTTTATGAATGTTGGATGTTTGACAGATGAGGGAAAAAGGGGAGTCTCATAACTGTACTGTAAAAAGGAAAAAAAAAAAACAAACCTGAAAGAAAGCATTGGCTCACACCATGTTGGTAATTATTAACTTCATTTTTCCAAGAAGAAAAGAGGCATTAAATCAATGTCATTAGTAATTTTAACACTCAGGCTATAAGTGTAACAATCCATTAGAGAAGAGCCAAATGTGGTGCAATCCATCACAGAGGTTTGTAGACAAGGATTGCTATTTATTTTTATGTCTTACTTTTATTGTGAAAATCACTGCCATGACTAACACAAAACTTCAGGGCAAGAGTCAGACACTGCTGCTGCCTTGTGCGGGAGTAGACCCAATGGCTTCAACTACAGATTATTTTTTAAATGAGTTATTTTTTTCCTTTCTTTTTTTTCATCTTGTGTTCTTTCAGCCTCTTTCTGCTGTATCACAATAACCTAATGGTTGTTATAGTTCACATCGCAGCAACACCTTCCTTCTCTATGGTTTCAGGGCAGGATATGGTGCAGCTACCACCATTCAAAAAGTCTGACCATCTCCTGTTTAAAAATACATCAACTCCGAGATGGAGAGAGAGTCAAGGACAACTCACAACCTCCTCTTTTCCATCTTTGGCTGAAATCTGGGCAGAGTCATAAGACAAAGATCTTTGGGAAAGGCTCAGGAGTCAGAAGATATAGAAGAAGAAAACCATGCTCTGGAATTCAGCTCCCAGCTGATTTCAGGGACACAGTGCAGAAGAGGATACACAACTGCTGGGATCAACAGGACAACCAGTGCTTCTCATAGGGTTATTTTGTCAGAGCTTGCCTTTCACTTAAAGCTTAAATCAGCAGGACTACTGCCAGAAAAATGTCAGGTAGGCCAGAGTCCTTGGCTTCTCCCAGCTCTGTATCTCATGGCACCTAAGACCTCACACATAAT
Organism: Aegotheles bennettii; assembly: GCA_013398125.1. NCBI lineage: Eukaryota > Metazoa > Chordata > Aves > Caprimulgiformes > Aegothelidae > Aegotheles > Aegotheles bennettii. The sequence goes on along the minus strand of VZRW01011345.1, from coordinate 2,095,510 downwards.
ATGGGATTAGCTTAATCCACTTGGCCCAAGAAGGGCAGTTAAAACAAGGATTAATTTTAGGAAGGTACCAGCTTGACTGCAGCCTGACTAAAGACAACCCAATCCATTTTGCACAGACCTTAATGTTAAAGTCATCAGCTAAGAGCAAACTGAAGTATACGATGGTGCAGAAGCTGACCCAATGAACCAGCTCCACCCAAATCACTGCTGTGCTGACAGGTGAACACCTGCATTAATCTGGGGTTTTCTCCACCTGCATGGGATTTCTGTACTTGTTTTCTGAACTGTCTCTTGTGCTCAGCACTGACCTCCTGATTTCAGCATCAGTAAATCCTTCCACAGTATCTTTTCTAACACTCCGAGGACGTCCCCTGCGCTTTGGTCTCTTCTCGTCATCGGTATCATCAGTCTCGCTTTCTGATCCAGATGATCTCTGAAGCCTCCTCTTAGTTTCTGCATCTGATTCACTGTCATTTGTCTGAGCCTGCATGTACCAGAAAAATAGCAGTACAGTTAACAACTGCTAATCTGCCAACCTCTCTGTGCCTTCTGTGCAGTGGCACTATTTCATGTTCAGACTGTAAAACACCTTGGCATCTCTTCCTGAAGATGCAGAAGCCCCTGTAATCAACCCAGAGAGGCTGCACACCCTCGCAGTTCCTAGCTAGCTAAGGCTCTCGTGGTCATCTTCCCTTTAGAGCCTTCCAGCCAGCAGTTTCACAATTGCATTTTGATTTCCGAAGGTATAAGATCCATTAAAACACATTGATTACCATGGTTTTGTGCCACAGTCCCTTAGGTTGTTTTGAAAACCAGGACACCTCAGAAATTAATCTGGAATCATACGATATGATGATTCCCTTTAACATTCTCTTTGATGTTTTTCCCCAGCTCATCCCATAACCCCTTAAAGTCCCATATCCCAGACGAGTTTCCTTGCACGTCTGTTTTCTGTTGGACTGGTGCAGATCCCATCACCTAAAAAAGAGCTTGGAAAGACACCATCCCTTTTGCAGGCAAGGGCCACATTTAGGCAAGAGCAGCCCAGGGAGCTCGTAAGCCCAAAGAAAAGAGACAGCCAGAAAATGGCATAAACTGCAGCACAACCTGCATTGTACAGTTGGATATTTCACCCTGTGCTCACTACAGGTTCTCTTCATTTTCTTGGCAAACCATGGGCCCAATGCACGATGCCAACAAGAGGTCAATGTACTACCTCCGTGCTTTACTCCTAACCAACTTGGAGGAGGGAAAGAAGCACTCAGGTGGCAAGAAGGCTTCCCTTGAGTGTTGCCTTTGCCAGCTCTCGCCTCCTGCCCCTCAGCTCTTTGAGACGGGCTGTACCTTTTTAGTTGAGCTCCGGATTCGAGGCAGCATGTAGATTTCCTCCAATTCTTTCTGCCTTTCTTCCTCCTCCACCTTTTTCCTCTGCTCCTCTGGAATGATATCGTCCCAGTCCTTCTGGGACCGCTCATCCAGCTCTGTCTCTTCCTCCTCCATGGTTGCAAAGTTGGCCACCTTTTATAAGCAAAAGAACATTTTGAGAAATTCCCTCCCCTGGCAGGAATACCCCAGAGCTGTCTGCTAAGCCTCAACTCCTTCCCTACAGGAATTTTGCCAACATTTTCATAACTACTTTATAATTGATCCCTATGTTACTGCATTCCTGGTTCCTTGCCATGTCTTTGGGCTAACAGCTTTTGAGGAAGTACGTGCAGTTTAAGAAGTACTGCTGAGCCTCTCTAAGTTACCAGGTTTGCTTCCAAATTTGGTAAATTCTGCATTTTATTCACAGCCTTCAAAACCACTTATTTGAAATGAAATTAATACCCACTATCTCCCCAGCTACCAAACCCAGACAACCCCTCAGCAAACTGCACAGGTCACCTCTCACCGGGCCTGACTCGTTCTCTCTGTTACTGACCCTATCACCATGGCAAGACATGGGGAGCCACACTCCTGCACCCCACTACAGAGCCAGGGGGTCCATACCTTGAACTGGGAGAGGAGCTCATCGGTGGCACTGGTGGACACTTCATTCTCTCGTGTTTCAGCCAGACGCAAGATCTCATCGATGTCCATCTCCTACCAGTCAGAGAGAAAGGGTGAGAAAGTGGAGGGTGCTGAGCACAGCAGGAATGAAGAGGCTTTGAGAACAGACTTGTGGGGTGCAATAGCTAAACACACACTGTGCTGATACGAGCTAAATAAAGTGCAAATATCTGCAGGGTGTCATCACCAAGGGCAGGGATTAACTATCTCAAGTGGTACAAAAGAGTATGAGTAAGGGTGATAGAAGAAAAGGAACATCAAGGCCGAGCAGCAGGCAAAATTTCCAGACAGTGAGATGTATTAACTGTGGACTGGTTCCCTCAGGGGAAGCTCTGCTACTCGGGCCATTAAGAGAATTGGTCAGAGCAGTCAATACTGAACTGCCAAGCAACACTGCGCTGAGGCAGGAGAGAGCGACCTATGCAACTTCACTGCACTGCCTCCTGCCTCTCCATGAGAACAACCAAAAAAGGATGCTGAAGAAGTGCTCGGAGGAAACAGGGAGAAGAGCTTTCAGCAGGCTGTGCTATAACTAGGTAACAAACTCCAGGAGCCAAGAGACTCTCTTGGTGACCATTACTGTTTAACCCCAAACAACAAGGCTCTCCTCAATGCCCTCATCCCCCAGCCCCAGAGCTCTCCTCCTTCAGTTTCTCTTGACCCACACATGCCCTATCCACCGACCTGCTCTCATGCACAGGGCAAGTACAGAGAGGGAACAAACACACACAATCCCCCATGCAGACCTGCAGAGGACTACAGACAGCTATGTGATTTCAATTTCAAACTACCTGAGGCTCTGACTCTTCCCCTTCAAGTTCCTTGAAGAGATCTTCAGCTCCAAACTTCAGAATAGCTGTCAGCTCCTCTTTGTTGAAAGGATTTGAGCTGCAAGAACAAATGAGAAGGAAAAAAGCTGTTAAGTCAGCACTGCTACAGCACAAAACCATGCCAGAGTTTTTTCTAATTAAAGCAAGAAGAAAGTTTTGTACCCAACACTATAAAAAGCTTTTCTATTCATCTCCTTCCTGCCCTAGCACAGACAAGTACTGTAAAAGGAACAACCTCTGTTTACTGGGGGCAAATGGGGAGACTGAGGTCACTGTCTAAAAGCAGCTGTTCCACCACCACCACCAGGTTCCCTCAGACCAAGACAGGGGAAGACAGGAAGAAAAATAGGTAATGCATTAAAACAATAGCTTTTTATTTCTGATCATCTTTATCCAATGTGTCCAAATGAATGGCTGCATAAGGCAAGCCAGTGGAAGCTGCCATTATTTACTAGCCTCCTGCCTTGTACCCTATCAAACAAATCCTGTGAGACACCAGCAGGCGATGCTGGTTATGCCACATGCTGTACCAGAGATATCTGCCTACTGACACAATCACTTACTTGGATCGCCCAGAGTTGTTGTCCAGAACAGTCCGGCCAGTGGTGTCCATACGCTGGATCACCAAATGATCCAGCACCATTTTCTTCTTGGCCCTCTCTATGATCTCCTCCTCTACCGTACCCTTTGTAACCAGGCGGTAAATATTCACCTGAAGGGCAAGAAAAGAACAGACCTCTGGACCTGAACATGCTCTGCTGACACAGCCATGCACCCCTCAGTGGTTTCACAGGAGACAAGTCTGCTGCCATGGTCCCTTCATGCACAGATGTGTCTTTTTTAGAATAAAAACCATCGCATGCTTCTTATATCCCAGGGGGATCACCTAAATCAGGCTGGTCTGAAATCTTCTGAAACAATCACTCAAAATCCAAACTAGCATCAAACTTTTCACATATCTAATAAAAGCCTAGTAAAGGTGGATGTTCCACTTCCCAAGTGTTTCAGGGCAAGAAAGAAGAGAGCCCACTAGGCTGAGAAGTGTAATGCCACAGGTTGAGTTCTTGCTTTTGAACCATGCCAGGATCGAAAGCCAACAGAAAGTCTTGGCATCTGGCAAATCTGGCTTGAGTTTTTGCTTCCTGGCATTTAAACAAGCTTCCCTTGAGCTGGCTGAACTCTCTGGAGTCAGGACTGGGGGCAAAAAGACCATGTTTTCAGAAGCTCTGGTGAGGTGGGAGCCCATTTAGATGCCCACACTGAAACCACAGATAAAACGACCCAGGTAATTCTTCTGACCTGCTTCTTTTGTCCAATGCGGTGAGCCCGAGCCTGAGCCTGAAGATCATTTTGGGGATTCCAGTCCGAGTCAAAGATAACAACAGTATCAGCAGAGGCCAAATTTATTCCCAGCCCTCCAGCTCGTGTTGACAACAAGAAACAGAAGTCCTGGGGGAAAAGAAAAAACATGCAGGAGTTATCCAGCCTGTAACTGTGGACATAAAATATCTAAGGTGACTTCAAAGAAATGAGGGCAGGGCTCTGTTGCACTTTCTTAAGAAAGCAGAAAAAGGATTTCCTTCCCACACACCCTGCTCACACAGACTAAGTACCACTGGACTAAGTACCACCAGTCTTTAAGCTGAGGGACAAGGTGAGGCAGTGCTGGCAGGGGTGAAGGTGTATTATCCCAGGGAGGGCATGCCATGCATCCTTATGGGAGGGCAATGCAAACAGCTCAGAGCACCTTGGAGACACTTCTGAAGGTCAGACCACACTGCCCACCAGACTCCTATAAAGGCAGCAGGCAAACACATGCTTTTTGTTGCCTGAAGCCTGCCGGGGGTGAGATCAACAACTAACACAGAGCGTTTGAGTCACTGCCCAAGGGCACAGGGTGCCAGGTTAGAGGCAGAATGCCTGAGCCCCATGGATTCCCCCAGGAGAGGGGAAAGGGCAGCTTCTGTGGGCATTCCTGCTCCCTTCCCACCCACATTGCTCTCTCCTTCCCACTTGTATTTGTTATCTTTCCCATAACCACAAAGCACCTAAGCCTATCTCTTGTGTCAGACAAGAATCCCCCTCTAGTCCAGGCTTCTGCAGTCAGGGAAGGTTATTTGTCATGGCTGGGCTGACTGTGGCACAAAACAAGTGCCTTCCACCAGCCACTGTGAGTCAGCAAGCCCAGACAAGAGGCTTAAGATGCCCTCTCCTATTACACTGAGACTTCAGCTCCAACACCAGACTCCACTGCCTGCCAACACTTAAAATCCCCCTTTTGCCTCTGCCATTTCATATCCAAAATCAGCTCAACACCAGAGGAATGATTTAGCAACTGCCTTATTCCTCAGACCACGGGGGGAGAATTGCTAAATTCTGGCTCTCCCCAGCCTCTTCAGGACTTTCTGGCAATGTGACTTTCAGCCCTGCTCTCTGGATCTGGGAGATTTCACATAACTGATATGGCCAAGTTGCAAAACCTGCTGTATCTGTGTCTTCAGAAATATCTGGGGTCTTGTAAAAAGAAATAAACTGAACTAATCAATCCCCTCTTGGTGGTCACAGCCTGCAGCTCAGCCATAAATGCCCCCTGCTCGGGCAGCCCACCCAGACCCTCCTGAGCCAGGACAGCCCCAGCCATGGTACCTCAGAGCCGTCGGCGTTGAAGTGGTCCAGCGCCTGCTTTCGGATCTCCCCTTTGATTGAGCCGTCCAAGCGCTGGAAAAATCAACAGTAATGAGAAAAGAAAGAAGGTAAAGGAGCCCTGAGGAGCTGCTGCACTCAAGTTCTGGGAGCTCTACAGCCCCCCCTCCCTGCCTGCAGTATTTAATCATTAAAAATAACCGCCAATTAAAAATAACTGCCCAGTCTGAGCCCACTGTGCTGCGAGGGCAGGAGGGTGGGTATGCTCAGGCAACAGCCACACAGTAGGTGACACCACAGCTCCTGTTACAGGCTCCCAGCCAGGGTTTGCTATCCTCTCCTCAGGGTTTATCACAGGACGAAGGCCAAAGCAGTGGCTGGCCAGAGGAAGAGTTTTGCAGACATGGGGCCACACTGAAACGGACTTCCAGCTTCCCTCCAGTGTATTTCAATAAGTGCAACCTGAATCCCAGCCACCAACCTCCAGGAAACTCAGTGATTCTCATTACCCAGGCTCCCTCCACATTTTCCTGAATTTTCAGTGAACCCCACTGTTTTCCACGCTGATGTTTCTCACCTGAAAAGGGTAGTGTTTGATAGTCAGGTACTCTGCCAAGATGTCCAGCATCCTCACCATCTGGGAGAAGATCAGCACTCTGTTGCCTCTCTCCCGCAGCCTGGTCAGCAGCTTGTCCAAGAGAATCAGCTTTCCACTGCTCCTGACCAGAGACTGAAGAAATAACCATCACTGCAGCTGATGCTTTCCAACCTTACCCTTATGTACACTGCACAGACATGCAGACGTCTGGTTCTTTAGGAGCCATGCTTCTCCTGTACACCTCTAATCAAATCATCTGGATTTACACAGCAGAGGCCACACACACAAAATGAATCATCCAAGATAGATCTTCTATTGCATGCACCTCCCACTCTAGATGGCCACAAAATGTTGTCTACAGTGGAAGCGGAGAGCAGGAGATTCAGTGGCTCAGTTATGAGGAGTATTTCATTAGCAGCAGAAGCTAAAACTTCACCAGATCTTATCTTGGTGGGAGTAGAAATGGGAAAGTTAAGAAAAAACAGTGGTTACCAAAGGCACTGCTCACCTGCAGGGTCTCAAGGCCATTCTCTCTCTCATTTTCCTCGGGAGGTTTGATAAGGTAGCAGTGGTTGCAGCACTTTTTCAACTCCATTACAATGTTCAGGAAACCAGATGTGCTCCCCCTTGTTCCCTTTGAAAGAGCTTTGTAGTTTCTTGTCAAAATCCACCTGCAGGCAGAAAAATCAAAAGTCCAGATCATTTCACAGTGCAGACTGAGCACACAGGAGCCTGGGAGGAACAAAACCTTCAGGGACATCTTCAGGCATCAGTCTACTCTCCTCCCTCCATCTCTCTCCACTTCTTCCACAGGAGTCTGCTGCTCCCTCACTAGAAAACCTAATCCTACTTTCCTCTATTAAACAGCATCCCAATTTTGTGTGGAGGTTGAGTCCCCCAAGAGAGACATAGCCCCTGTCCTGCTAAGCTGGCCAGTTAAATTCCATCACTCTAAAAAAGCATCTTCAGCAGTCTGGAGATGCTTTTACAGAGGAGAAGATACCACACAAGTCTATCTCAGATTTCTGCCATAAAGTCCTTGGTAGTCCAGGTGATGGCTGTCACACTGCATTTATCTCTTGACAGTACACTGAAAGTACACTGAAACATATTCCCACATAGAAAGATGTGCCCACTTCTACCAGCACTCTCAGGAACTTAATAAATGACTCACTTGTAATACTGCTTCTGCAAAGCAGACATTTCCACCCGGAGGATCTGCTCCACTTTGGCTGGCAAGGATTTCTCCACATCCTTCTTCACTCTGCGTAGGAGAAATGGCTCCAAGACTTTGTGAAGGCTCTGGTAGCCATTTTCTCTACCTTTCCCATGATCCTCTTCAAAATCCTCCCAGAACTCAAACCTAACAACAGAACAAGGAGCAGAGAGAGGTCAGAATACCTCTTGTCTTATCACAACAAACAGCATCTATCTTCTCTGCTCCTGCTGCACAAGACAGGAGATCATCAATTTAATGGAGATACAGTGGAGGATGAAAGGTTCACCCTGCTCTGGCTAACTAAACAAACTGGTGGCAAAGCTAGGTGGTCTCTGCACTGACTCCCAGGACCCAAAATCCCAGTATTCTGCTCTGCTGTCTCCTACTGGCATTTATCTGGCAGCAGTTTCTGAACTTTCCACAGTGTCATCCCCTCAGTAGGGCTTTGACAACTGGACTGTTTCACATTGCTCTGGAGGCTTTTTTGGATTGCTGCTTCCTCCACCAGCTCCTTTGAAATGTGGAGATCCCCTCTGAGAGACCTCAAATCTTTCCTTTACTCTTTCTGTGATCCAACAAAAAGAATTTGGGGGACAGCTCCTTTTGCAGTCAAACATCATTTTGGTGAGTTTAGGGTTTCCCCATTCAATTTGCTGCCAGAAATATTCCTTGTATTAATCATTCAGCCTCTGATTTTCCCCACCAATGTTTGTTCCCCTTTCATTGCTCTAACTCCATTGAATTTAATTCAGCGAATTAATTCAGGGATTTCTGCCCTTCTGCACTCCCTTGAGCCTATTTAATGGACAGAGGTATTTTTTGAAAGACTAAAAGGAGACTTACTTCTCTGGCATGATGAAATGCAGCAGGGACCAGAGCTCTTTCAGTGAATTTTGAAGCGGGGTGCCCGTGATCAACAGCCTGTGGTTGGACTTGAAATCAATCAATGTTTTGTACAGCAGAGAGTCATCATTTTTCAACCGATGGGCTTCATCCACGCCTAGAAAGGCCCAATTAATACTTCCCAAAACAGCCTGGAGGAAAAGAAGAAAAAAAACAGGCCCCAAGGAGACGCTGGGTCAGACAAGCCCCACCACCTTACACATGCCCCTCTCTCCATGGCCACAAAGCACTGCAGTGGGTCCTTTCCAGGATGTCCTGCCCCGGCCTTGGTGTTGGACTCAGTACCAAAGGAGCTGGACTCACAAGAGTTTCTTGTTAACAAAATCTTGGGACCAAGATGCCTACACTAGTTTTGCCTCCCCAGAAAGGAAAGTTGAAAAACAGCCATGCCGTATGGCACTCCTGCCATATCTGAAGTTTCTTTCAGCAAGTACACCTATTTTAATCCACCTTTGCTATACCCAGAAAGCACAGTCCTCCCCCAGGCCCCTACTCCTCCCTTTCTTCTTGGCCCTAAGGCCCTGCTGTAGCACTAGCCCCACTGGAGCAGAAGCACAAGGCTATAAATTAAGGTAACCCAAGAGCTTTGATTTTAATATTTTTTATTTTGCCATTGTATTAAATTTCTTGCTTTCTGCTAAGACCCAGTGATGCACTGACAGGGCTAATGAACTTTTCCAAAGCAGACAGACTTCTCCTATGTGTAAAAATAGTTAACACTGTGGCCACTGGTTCAGTGTCACATTTCATCCTCTTAGCTAGCCTAAATTAAACCATGTAAAATCCTGCTACTGCCCTGCCTGGTGTCTTACAAGTAAAAATAATAACACAACTGTGTAGTACACGAGTGAAGACACTATAACGGGTGCCCCACATTCCCTCTGCATTACTGGCAAGCAAAAGCAAATAGTAGCTACACATTCTTCATTACCACAGAGGAAAGAGGTGAAACCCACTAGTTAGAGGTTGGCTTCCCCCTTTGCAAGCGAAAGTCTAAATAAGAACATCCTTGGACCCTGACTCACCTTATCCTTGAGGAGGATTTCATATGTTGTGATAAGTGCATTGAATTTCAACCTTTTAGACTGAGAGTGGATCCACTCATATTCACGTATCTGTTAGAGAGGACAAATGTTAATTTCAACCAATGTTATCAAAAGGGAAGAGTTAACAATTGTTATTTTAGTGTAGCTATAGCCAGAGACTCCAGCCAAGCCCCAAACCCCGCTGTTCAAGGTGTCATTTGATGAGTTCAGGGTGCCCAAGGAGCAGCTTGTTTTAGCACACACATGGTTCAACTGTGCTTGCACAGGTAACAAAATAAGGTCAAACAGCTTGCTGTTGTGACATTACCCTCATCTGCCAAATGAGTGCATCATCTGACTATTGACACCACGAGACCCACAACACTTGTGTGCTGCTTCATCTGAATAATTCAGAGCACACTTTTACACTGCTACATCCTTCCTGCAGCAGTAGTGATTTCCAGACCCTCTGAAAGAAGCCAGTGCTTCTGTGCTCACTTTAGGAGGGGAAGTCAGGTACAAAAGTCCCTGCAGGAGTGAATTATACCCAAGAGCTCAGCTACATCAGCCCTAGCTGCCTGCAGTACTGCCAGTACCATGTGTCAGCCTCTCCAGCAGAATGTCACACATTACACACAAGCTGCTGCTTTGCACCCAGCATTTCTACCCAACCCCATCCCCTTTGTTTCTGATTACACACCATGTTCCTGCTCATGAGGTCTCCTATGTAAACCACCACATTTATCTCAGGTGCCCACACATCAAACTCTCTCTGCCATGAGGTGAGAGTGGACAAGGGCACCACCACCAGGAAAGGGCCATACAGCTGGTGCTGATGGAAGAGGTACGACAGGAAAGATATTGTCTGAATTGTCTTGCCCAGGCCCATTTCATCAGCCAGGATCACGCTGTTGTTCCTGAGAAAGAAGAGAACAAACATAAATCCTGCCTGAGTGCATGTTTGTGCCACTACTAATTTACTGTGTGCCAGCATAAATAGCAACCCATGAGAGGGACAGAAAGGGGGCAGTGCAAAAACATTTGAACACTTTCATGTGGATCCCAGGGACATCCAGACTGCACCTGGCACAGTAACTTGCAAAAAGGAACAGACTATGCTCACTCCAAACTGGCAAAGGACAAAGGCAAAGCAAGAGGGGGGTCAGCAGCCTAATTTTAGAAGGACTTTTCTCAAAGACTTCAACGAGCGTGTAAGCATGCTGAGCCAGAAACCTTTCTTTCAGTTAAGGCAATGGAAAATTAGGGTTGATATGTAGTAGGCTCACACAACAGCCAAGTCCAGCACATGAACAGGCCCAGACAGAGAAATGCATTTTGTTTTAGCACAAGGTTTCCTAAGTTCATGCCCTAGATAGTTCCTGCTTGTGGTGTCTGCAATGCAGCTGGGCGTGATAACATTTGAAATCCTTCCAGCTGCAAAAGCAGGACAGGTAAAGACCTCACTTGAAAAGAAGAGGGCTAGATCCTACTGGGACAAAATGAACGTCACATAGCATCTGCACATACTTGCACCACGAGTGAGCCAGCCAGTTGAGGCCCTCCAGCTGGTAATCGCGCAGCTCCAGGTTCTCCCCGCCAATGTAAGAAGGCTGTTTCTTCAAGGCAACAAACCTCGGTCTCTGCTTCAATACCTGGAAAAGAAGATGCTGTAAGCCCACTGAAGAACAGGACAAAATGAGGCTGAAAATTCAGCAAAGAATGTGTATCTGTTCATTGGTTAAAGCTCATCCATGTTTCCCTAGTCAGTGCTGAGGTCTGCAGTTCAGAAAACCACCCTGCAGTGTTTTGGCTGCTGTCCTCTGGTTCTGATGACCAGGGCTGTGAGCCCTTCCAAGTGCAGGAAGCTGTACACAATGCACACTAGATGGAACAAGCTCCACTTTCTTCTTTCTCCTCTTTTTTTTCTCCCATTATCTCTGTCCCCCTCCTCCACTATAACAGTCTCTTGCAGGTTCTCTGTTTTCCCAGGTGTGCTGTTTTTCATCCAACTGATACTAAAACCACGTTTCTGCAGCAGCTCCTTCTGAGGAGGAAGCACTTTGCAAGGATTAATTAAGCCTCCCACTCCCCAGGGGGACATAATGTTCTCTCTGTGCACAGAGTAAATGAAACCAAAAGGGGGTTCACACGTCTGCCTAAGGTACAATACAAGAACAGCAAAGAACCATTCAAAGACTGGTGGGAGGATGGGAAGATGTTCTCTGACATTTATCCTGATAAAACTTCACATTCCCACTGCTTGCCACCATCACCCAGCACCAGGAGAGAAGAGAAGCAAACAAACCTTGCAGTCCCGGGTAGGGATTGTTTTGGAGTTGTTACGATTGTTGAAGCTGTCAATGCAGTGCTGAAATTTCTTGCTTATCAGAGCCTCATCTTCCCAGCTGCACTCGGCATAGGGCAGCCCCATCCACTTACACAGGTATTCGGGGTCATTCGAGGAGGTTTTGCGACTGTTTGCTGCAAAATATGCAAAAAAGCCCAAACCTTAGCAACTGCGGTTGAACCACAAGCGTGGTTCACAGGGGCAGAACCACCCGGACACCACAACACACAAGATCACAAGGAAAAATTTAAAGGGACTAAAAAATGTTTCCTTTACCTGGGAAATCTGAATGTCCCAGCGTGGACTTGCTGGTCTTCACAGCTGTTTGGAGATAGAAGGGAAGGAAGGGTTTGGAGTGCAGGCAGCCAGCAGAGGGAGCAGGGCAGGCTGTCACTGCCACACACCCCAGCCATTCTTGTAGGAATTGTATTGGAAATAGGTTAAACAGCTCCTCAAGGCAATTCCCAAAGCAACTGGATGCTGGCACCTCTGACTGACATGACTGTGATATTATTAAAGTGCTCAGTAAGTCCTGTTTTTATTTTTAATAAGTAATCATGAAATCTAATCCCTGAGCTGCCTTGCAGTCTAACCACATCCTCAGCCATGTCATGGAAATGTGGTCCTCACAAAAGCAAGGCCTGTACTGAAGTCAAAGAACTTCAGTAGCAGCAACTTCAACATCTCCTTGGAAACTAGTGTATCATCCCATACTCCAGGCAAGGAGAGTGAATGATTTGTATTCCTTGTAAATACAAATCTGTAAACCTGTATTTCTACTGATCAAATTCCTGAATTTCACACACTGGAATACACTTAGCACCAGGTATTTCCCTCCAGACATACTGGAGGACAGGGAAGAAGAGAGTGCTGTACACTCGTTCTGCTGTCACTAGAGACCCAAGTTCCCACACCTTACACTTCACCCCGTTAGAAAGGTGTTGGGTTCACTTACCAATTACTCTCTCCACGATCTGATACTGTTTGTTCAGCTCTGAAGCTAGCTCTTGTTGGCAGTTGAAATATTCCACATCTTCAGGTGATACCTTGCCCAGCCTAGAAGCAAAAAAATCCAAACCAAAGAACCACTATAATGCTTCTGTCATAATGCTCATGGAGGCCACATATAGAAATCCTACTTTCCTATATGGTTCTGTCATTCAGATGAGTCACTGAAGCAGACTACTGCTTATGTGACACGTTTCTTAAAGCTTCCTGTAATTATAAAACATTACAGAGAAGCAAATGCCAGATGTTCAACTGTCTCTCTGTTAAGTGACCCCTTATTCTGCTGCAACAATCAGTCTCAAAGCCAGACTGAAATGGAGATGGAAGCTGCTACTCCAGCTTTATCACTTTGGAAACACACTGTAGCTCCCCTTACAGTTCCTGGGGAGGTTGGACATAAAATGATATAAAAACCTGCATACAAACAAGTCAATAATCAATAAGGGCTAATAAGGCTGCAAGTCCTCATGCTACCTCCTGGGCCAGATGAATCTGTGCCTCATTTGTTTGTTGTCAGCTACTCCAATTCTTAAGCCTAGGAAAAGCCAATACTGTTGACTTCACATCTCTTCCTCTCTCTTTCAACACCATGGCCACAGACATCGTCTCTATGAGGTGGGATGTTCAACCATAGGCAAAGAGAGATGTGAGTGTTGTGCACTAACAACAGTTGCTTGAATGAAACATGCTTTGCAAGAAGAAATCAAATGTTTTCAGTCCTGACTCTGCAAACATCTGGCTAAAAAAGATTTGGCTAAGGCCAAATCACTGGTTGAAGTAAAGCATACCATTGTTTGATCTCCTCCTCTTTTTTCTTGAAGTTTTCTAGCTTTTTCATGCCCTTCACTTTCTGCTGCTGCAGGGACTCTTCACTCTCCCATGTGCTATGGATGTATGACCAGCCTTTCCATTTGATCAGGTACTGAACTTCTCCTTCATCTTTATCAGGATCAAAGTCAGCGCTTGGGTTGCCATTGGCTTCAGTTGCATACACTGTGGTGGAGGCACCGGTGGCTGCAAAAGAAATCAGGCTGCAGTCGGTACCTTTGTTATCAAGCAGTGGACATGAACTGCATTAGAGCAGAGAGTTATTTTCCTAATACATCTCTTGTGACAGCACAAAGAATATCCTACAGATTCTGCAATCCATTAAGACAGGCAAACAAAAGTTTTCCATACAACAGAATCTTTTTTTAATCTCTTTCATAAATGCCTTTTCTTTAAGTATAATTCAAATGTCTCTTGAAAATGTCCACAACCATTAAGTTTTACAAAAACACTTTTGTAAGGCTATGAGAACAAAACATTGGCTTTATTTTCATTATGTCTTTGTCACTGGAGCTATGAAAACTGACCCTACTGGAGGATCTATTTTATATTTCAAAGAAAAGCAAGAAGTGCAGAACAATGACTGCATCTTTAAAATGTGTGCACGCTAAATGAAAGCTGCCAAGCACACAAACTTGACATTTTAGGTTTTTCAATACTAGATTTTTACAAAAGATGCTAGAAGACATAACTAAGAAGGATAGAGGAAAGGGTGAAGAGTGCTGGAACAATCCTTAGCTCCATTTTGAAGTTGCAAAAGCATTGCACCAGCTCAAGAGAAGCTGTGAGTGCATAATTGACATCAGAAATAAAGGCTCTTTCCAGAACTACACACCTCCTTTTTTTCCAAGCCTGATGTCCAAGACTTTCTCAATAGTTTCACTGTTGTCTTGTTGTTCATCAGCTCCTTCCCCAGTCATCTCTATCAGGTCATCAGAATCCGTCTCAAAATCATCATCTTCTTTGTAACTGAACAAGATCAAAACAAAACTGATAAAAAGCTCTTGAGTCTTCCCAGTCCAAAACCACACAGAATGGCACAGACTGGAGCAAGCCTTCTCCAGCATTTATCCTGGGGTCCACTGCATGTCCAGCACATGCATTCCTGAAGTTAACCATTCAGTATTTTGCCCTGAGACATTAAAATAGCTACGCTTTATCAGACTAATACTCTATCTTGTCCATATAGTAGTTCTGATTGTGGCCAACACTGGATGCTTCATAAGAAGGTGAAACAATCCCTGCAGCAGAAGCAAGGCCATCAACAGAGAAAGTCTCCTCTCTCTGGTGAAAGATTATTTTATCTTTAACAATGGAGGTTGCAGACAATCAAAAGTACCCTTCTCATCTTTGATGAACATTTAACCACCAAGAATTCTTTTTTGTGTGGCTCTCTGCAAGTCCCTTATGAGGACTGCCAAAAGGTGAGAAGGTATATTGGGGAATGGGGAATGCTTTACCTCCACCATGTCTCAACGCTCTGTCCCAAGGCATTACTTATCAGCCACTCTCAGACAATTGGTCTAGTCTAGCAGAGCTCATTTTAATCTATTATTTGTAATTCTTAATCTCATCTGAGAGTGCTTTAGAAACATTATGCAAACCTGCTCACATTTCTCTAAGAGGGACTGATAAATATTCCCTCCTTTACAGATGGCAAAACAAGGTAAGGAGAAGTCAGTTGTTTGCAGCATGAACCTGCCAAAAGAACCACATCTCAGCCAACGGATGGATATCTGAGGGGAGAGGAGGGCCTCTCTGCAGGATCACACAAGGAGTCAGTGCCTAGGACAGGGAAGAAATTTGGGGTGCCCCCTCTCTCCCAGACAGACAGCTCTCACCAAGCAACCCCACATTTCTTGATACCTGACATTTTTGGCCGCTCTTCGTCGAGTTTGTCTCTTGGGGGTCTCATCATCTTTATCATCATCGTCATCTTCAGATGAGTCTGGTTTCTTTCTCTTCTTCCCACGCTGGGCTTTGTGGGGTTTTTTAACACTGGTTTTGGTCACTGTTCTAAAATAAGAATTAATAGAAAGCTGTAATACAGTGTGTTTTATGTAAACATCCATTTTAATAAGTATTCAAGGCGACATTAATCGCAAGTATTAAACTCCTAGGGATTTAGTCTGCTCTAACTATCATGGAAACCACTGCATCACTCAACAGAGCATGAAATGGGTAGACAAGAGAGTATCTAAGTCCTAGGTTTACTAAGTCATAAACAAGGATAATATTGCAGGAAAAAAAACAAACAAACCTTCTTTAGAAACAAAGAGACTGCCTCTCCACCCCAGCACATGCAGAAAAGACACACAGAAAAAGAGACAGACTGAACCACCCACTCCTCACCTCCTCTGGGCAGGTCTTCTTGCTTTAATTTTCTTGGGTTCAGGCTCACTCTCTCCACTAGTGCCTTGCTCGCCTCCATCTTCATCCTCTTCTTCACCAGAGACCTCTCTTTTCCATTTATTTCTACAGTCAGAAATGTAGGTCATGAAGGCCAATCATATTTCAGTGCAAATATTTGGCTGAGCAGATATCCGAGCCATCTAGGCTAATACTAGCAGGCCATAATTACAACAATTTGTTCAAAACTGCAAATATTTGGATGTTCAGTGCGATGCATGGGGGATTTTATGGTGTGATTCTCTGCTTTTATAAAGAAGCCTCAATCACTTTAGGTTTTAGTTCACATAGTGGCAGTGTATCTTGAGTGAGAGTGGTGCTCAACACATACTACAACAGTGCTTGTGACAGAGCTGTACTTCTTACAACTGAGTGGGCAAGTGCTTCAACCTGTTTATTTTTCCTTTCCACTTCTGCATTTCTGAAATGAGCTGGAACAATCTTAAGAGAAGTGCTCACGTTCACACACGAAGTACGAGCCACAACATGCACGGTTACATGAGCTCCTTTAGCCCAGAAAATGGAGCAAGAGGTCTCCTGCCATCTAAATTCAGGCAATTAAAGTTTCCAAGTGTGAAGCCAAATCACACCATACCATTAGGGGAAGGAAGCAGGTTCTCTGTGGGTAACTAAGAGCAAAGCTGCAGCTCTGCAAAGCCCTTTGCAGGAGACCCTCCTCTCTCCAAGATGACATGAGGAGGCCACAGGGATTATTCCCCTTGCCTAGAGGAGGTGCATACTGCTACAGTCCTCCCCGTGCCTTTATTACCTTCCCTACTGCACTGGTGTATACAACCAAATGAATAATTATAAGACATAAAAAACAGGGGAAAGGGGGCTGGATCATGTGGCTATGTTTAAATTTTCTCCATCAGGCAACTTGTAGTTCCCTTCAATTCACTTCAGTATTCAGAAAAACTAGAAGGTACTTATTACATGGAAAAGGGCAGTAAGATATTACTGTAAGTGAATTCATTTATGGTGATCAGACATCCAAAATAGCCTTTAATGGAAGTTCTTTTATTTTAGCAGAAGGTTATAAAAGAGGATAATAATTTGGCATTTTATTTTCTATTAAGGAAAAAGGTGGGAGGAGCAGGGATTAAGCTATTTTAACTATCTCTGAAGGAGAGTAAGTAACCTGATGGAGAAATGAAAGATTGACAAAAGAAAGTGAACCTGACTTGTTTAGATTCTGTCACAGGCAAAGTGGGAAAATATAAACAAAACAAAAGCTTGGGAATTAAATCCATCTGTAGATCCATATTCATCCTTTGATTTCAGTCAACCAGAGTATTATTAGTGAAAATATTAATTTATTTTACAAGCTCTCCATGTTGACAATGCCTATTAAACAACCCAATCCTACTATCCTGAAAAATAAAAAAGACAAAGTTCCACCATTCCCTAGAAACTTACGTTTTTTTCATTTGCTTCTGGCCTCTTCTTTTTGGGCTCTCATTTTCAGATTCACTACTTGCCTTTAATTGAAAAGAAAGAAAATCAGGTTGTAGACTTCACTCTGGACTGCCTCCTCAAGGACGCAACTGAAATGCATGCATGAAGTAACTCTCTGTAGAAAGGCTGGAGATCTACTACAGCATCTGTCCTGGAGTCACGGAGCTCAGGATGTGCATGGCTGTGACCCACCTCCCCTCAGCATCAGCCTCCAACCCCCAGCAGATGCTGCCTCAGCAGTGGTAGTGGCCAGGCAGACCTGACCCACCAAACTTTGCACTGTCCGGCGCTGGAGGCAAAAGGTACCCAGAGAGACAGAGAGACACAGAGAGAGACTGGGCAGCTCAGCTGCTGCCACCTCTGCCCACAGTGCAAGGTGAGCATTGCTCCTGCCTGACGCTCAAGAACCAGGCAGCAACATGGCTTTGTGTTTTCAGGACAGCACTTTCAGGGCCTGCCACAGCACCAAGGCTTCGCTATTTCACAAGGCTTTTAACTGTAAGTGCAGTGGCTGAATGTACTTCCATAAGCACCCATTTCAGCAGGAATCCTGCAATATTTGGGGGCATTCAGGTTTAAGTTTCTGTGATTGCAGAGACCTTCACAGCCACACAAATGCATTGTGATCTCGGCCTTCATTAGAAAAACTTCCTATAAGGAAAGAAATTCTTACAAGAAGACAATATTCTCATCACAAGAGTGTCCTTGCTTTCTTCTTTGTTTTTTTTTCTCCCACAGCAGAATGCAAGCAGGACCTGACTGGGTCAGAGCCATGTCCTGATGCTTTCCTTCCTCCAGCCTCCACCAGTGAAGTCTCTCTGGCTAAATGTACCTAGAGATATTCTAACTACTTCATGTACTAAATTTTAAGTACAAGCATCATTAACTCCTACAGACCAAGACAGCTAAAAGGAATCCTTACGCAGGTTGTACACAACCCTATTTCTGTAAAAACCAGTCAGCCATAAAACAGATTACCACACAAATAACATCCCTCAACCAAAGGTGACTTCGCCTTGTACGCTTGCCCCAGAAAACAGGGGAGAAAACTAAAGGAATCAATGTGATATTTCTAAAGTGGTATTAAAATGATAGAAGCATCCTTCAAGAGTGCCTGCTCTACACACTTATTGGAAATCCTCTGCTTCATACTGCTTTTTTGCTGCAGTATTCAGCTTTCACTTTAGGTAATGTCTGTCCATCACCACGGGTACCTCAGTTTGCATCTCCTGGTACACCCACCACCCTCCTGGATACAGCTTGCAAAGCTTACAACCAAGAGCTGTTCACACAAGAACTTTGTGAAATGGTGTGAGCTGCAACACGAAAAAGTCGAGGCTCTGGAAAGCCGTGGCCCATCCCTCTGCTTGCTTTCTGCATCCTTTATTCCCATTTTCCAGCTTTACTTCCACCAAAAGAAATTCCCTTCTTGCTTGCATCAGTGTTTCCATTAAAATATACTGAAATACTGGATGCTATGATAGACCAAGAGCTTTGCTGAATTTCACCCTGGTTTGGTGTCAGGTTTACACGTGACACAATAGCACCTTTGGCACTGTATCTTGCCACAAACACGTATTCATCCACGTGTGTCACAGCCCTGCATTAAATCCCTGTGTCATGGACCAAGCATCCAGGAAGCAAGTGACTGGCAAACACCATGGAGAGCCCTACCTACCCTTGCAACATCAGCCAAGCATTCCACAGATTTCAGTTTCAACATAGCTAAGTTTAAAAGTCCCCAATTTTCTTTTTCTCTTTTAATCTCTTCTCCGCTTTCCCAAGCATGCTGCTTTGCTGTTCCAATTTTGGCCTGTTTTTCAAGAGCTGTCCCTCACTTTACCTTTGCTTTTTGCTGTCTTTTGGCCAACCATGAGTAGAGAGAGGCGGATTTTTCTTCTGTTCTGCGTCAGAGCAGATAAGATTTGGAGAAAACCAAATACAACCTTTCAGCTCTTTGAAACTAACTCCACTTTCTGGCCAAATCCCATTTTTCAAGTTTCTAGTGCCCACCTTCCTAATGTCTCTACTGTTCCCCTGCTCTCAGGCTGTCTCTACAAAGCTGATGCTCACCTCTTAGCAACATGTCTTCTCCTCACCTCTTTCCACCGGGAAAAATTTAACTCGTGACTGCAATTGAGCTGCCTTCAGTTACATTTTTCAAAGACACCATTGTCTTTTTTGGATGCGTGTCAAGCCCAGCTCTATCTCCTCTGACACAGCCAGTCCCCAGCTTGAGTCATCTGCCTGCCTTGTGCTCCCACATCCTCCCTGCCGGGAAGCGCAGTGCCTGCAGTCCCGTGCAGCCACCAGTGACTCAGCCTCCCCTCCCCACTCCCTCACCCACCACCCACCCATAGCTCCTCCTCACCAACTCCTCCTGACCCTGGGGTGACAGGCTCCAGCCCCTGGCTCAAAGCTGCTCTCTACCATTCTATACAGAAATAATATTAAAAAAAGAAACCAAACAAAACATAAGGGCATTTTAGCAACCTCTTAATTCCGGTTAAATCCACACTTCAGGACCCAGCTGCCAAACTCTATGCTGACTTGCTCAAATCAGCCCAAGGGGAAGATTCACACCTCTGCCCCGAAATCTGCAGCACAGAGAGCTTGTGCTGGTAACACCCTGTTATCAACATCAACCCACAGGCTCTGGCTGGTGGTAAATTCCTTGGTTAAGGAAGCGCAGATGATAACCAGAGAGCTGGAAGCACAGCAGGCCCAGAGCACACCTGAGGTCCCGTCTGCACTCCAGCCTGCCACCCACCCTCAGCAGGAAGCAGACCAGTTGGGAAATCATGTGCAACTGGAATTTTAATAACGCCACCTCCCTGAATGACGCAAGCTGACAAAATCCACCTCCAGTCCCCACCAGGGTTTTTGTCAGCCCAGCAAGAGATGCTGGGCGCTCTCAAAGCCTGAGAACCAGCACTGGCAAAACTGCTGGGCTCAGCCTGCTGCTCTGGGGTGCTGCTGGTGTGGCCAAGGAGAAAGGTAACTTGACTTCCCTAGGTTTCCCTTTTCCCCTACCAAAAACTATAAACATGCCCAATTTATTCCTGCATCACCACTTCCAACTGGACTAGGAGCTGGCCTCCTAAATTTTGCTTTCCCTGCCTCCCACTGAAGGGATCAGCCTTCCCTTTCCATGCCTCACGGACTCCTCCCATCTAATTTATTCTTTCTCTCTCCCAGCATTTAAAATGTGCACACTTCTACCAGATTTATTATGCTGTCTTTTGCTGTGGAGCAGTTACAAAACATAATGATGCTGCGCACGTAGCACCAAGCAGGGCAACACAGCAGCAGCTTTAAAGTCTTAGTCCTACAGATTGTCCACTAGTGTCCTCCCTTGCTAGCCCAGGGCAGGAGAAACAGAGACTCAAGGCCATAGCCGTGGCCCAGGTGAGCCTCTCGAGCTCGTGTTGCCTACTAGGAGAGATTAAGACTTGCTTAAACAGAGGCAAGAAATATTTCAGACTGAAGTCAAAGTGAGGATTTGCTCATTTCAGGCTTAACAGAGGCCAAGCTTTAGAGCTCCAGAAAAGCTGGAGAATCTCAGCTCACCAGGTTAGTCGTCTAATGTCTGCTGAAGTTCACTCTCCCAGTGATACCAGTTGCATCTGAACTTTTAGCAAAGATGTGAAGCAAAGCAGTAACCAAAATGCAAATGAGCAGAATTTTTTTTCAATAATAAAACCAACTGTATTTTGGGAAGACCTCTAGTGCGTGACTTGTGGCCTCTCTCACAGAAGAGATGCACCATGCACTTTATTACTAGCTACCCTTTTTATAGCAAGGAGGTTGTGTCTGTTTTGGGCACGCGTATTTCTCGACTGCCCCAGAATACTCTGAAAGGCACCTGGCTCTGCATGTCTCACTTCCCCTGGCTGACATCTGAAGCTGATTTATTAACTGCAAAGAAAACGCATGGGCAAGTACTGTTTTTACTAAAAAACTCACATGTGTTCTCATTCCTGGAGACAGCTCCAGTCCTCTGAGCAGCTCTGTACCCCTATGCAAAGCTGCACTTTCGCTTCTTGATCTTTCAGCCCACGCCTCAGTATTGATCACAAGTTGTCACCCTCCTGAGTGCAGCTCCGAGACCCACACCATGTGGCCAGTGGCCCCCGGGCAGTTCCCAGAAGGCAATCATTTCTAACCCAGAAATAACCCTGAGCAAACTGCTGCTCTCAGAGGACAGAGCAGTGATCAAACAGTGCCCCAAAACCTGAACCACCTCCACCTCCATGCCATCCTGCCCGACCAGGGTGTCACAGGGCAGGACACGGGAGGTGCGATGGATGATTCTTGTTGTGGGCTCTGAGCCTGCCCCGCTGCCTGGGCGATGCTGTTTGCTAACACTGCAGAGAAGCTTTAGGGAAGAAAGCAATTAAAAGCTCCTAGGCACTGTGCTGGAAGTCCCAAGCAGCAAGCGACAAGAGCAGGTCACTGGTGACAGGATTCACCCTGTAAAGGTAAAAAGCAACCAAGAGGTGTCAAGCGCCTTGGGTTTCTGCCAGCTTCAGCAGCAGCAAGGAGGGCTCAGCACCATGCAGGCTCCAGCTATGCTATTTCCTCTCTCTCGGCATTTTGAGTCTTCCAAAAGCAAGACTTTCCATCTCCTCCTGCTCTTTGCGAGGCCCCAGCACTGTGCTTCTGACACGTCACACCATCCATCAGACTCTGCTGCAGATGGGAGTTGCCCTACGGGGACCAGTCAGTGTCACTTTGGGGAGAGAGAGGGGAAGGGGGTGGTCCAATTGGGTTAATTTTGGCTTTCCGTTTCGCTAAGGTGGCAGCGGGGTCATTTGGAGGACTTTTTTTTTGTTTTTTACAATATTTTGTGGTATAGCAAAGTTTTCACATCTCAGATTTATTTTTTTTTTTAAATAAACTTTATCGTACCTTAAGTAATAGGAAATAAAGATATCGAAAAAGAAAACAACATTTGCAAAACCACGTAATATTGTAAAACAAAAATGATGGGACTTACCTGAGCCCCTAGCAGGGCACTCGGGTCTGCAGCGGAGGCCTGTGGTGGGTGTGACAGCGCCAGCACAGTGCATGCCGGGGCATCGCACAGAGAGGCGGCCAGCGAGCCTGGGCTTTGCCGAACTTGAAAAGGAAAACAAAAGCTAAGTCAATGTGTGCCCCGAGCCCCTTCCTAACCTGCTGCTCTGCGGGACATCCAGCACAGGAGTCTGGGGGGGCAGGTGGTGGCACTGGGCTCAATAACGCACCAGAGCAAGGAGCCAGAGACCTGTGTTTGCCACGCGACTTGGACCTCTCCAGCATCCAGATGCACATTTCGGCAGCGAAGCACAAATGGCCTGACCATCAGAGAGCACCACAGGGCTCCAGACTGCTGAAAATCTGGCTATTTCTCTTCAGATTCCCAGCCGCGTGTTTCTGTACCTAGTCCTAAGCCCCCAGCTTTACTTTCAATCTAAGCCTCCCTCTGGCTTTCCTTCCCCTCTGGTTTTCTTTCCCCCCTGCTCTTGCTACTCAGCCTTCCTGAAGACCTGCAGATGAAAAGCTCTGTGCAGAAAGCTTGTTAGATGCAAACAGAATTGGCACCTAATTTCTACATCTTCAGAAAAAAACGACGTTCTGAAAAAAAGGAAGAATTAGAAGGTTTGTCTGCCAGGCTCTGGCCACTGTAACCTCCAACTGAAGCGTGAAAGACTCCCCAGTATTCAACCAAAGAAAAGTAATGGTTCATAAAACTGAACCCACACAAATGCATTTATCAGCATGATCCATTCCAGGATGGGCAACAATGACTGTTTTGTTGTGAGTTGCTTCTGGGAAGTTTCCTTTATTCCTGGTTGGATTTGTGTTGTGTTTTGTTTTGGTTTTGTTTTTTTACACAGACTCATTCTCTCCAGGACGTTTCTACAGCAGGGCATGACTTGCATTACGCCCCATTCCAGCAATCAGATCAGTGCATGCAGATCTCAGCTCACGCAGTGTCCGGCTGACTCCAGAGGTCTCGGGCCAAGCGGATCCAACTGCAGAACTGGGACCTTAACTGTGAGCTCCAACATCCATGCACCAAGCCAGGACTCGGAGTTTACAAGGCAATGCAGACGAGACCTGCGCCTTTACTCTTTGGGTTTGGTTGGGTTTATATGTTCAGTAATCCCTCATCTTTTTTTTTCTTTTTCCTCATTTTCTTACCTCATCTTTTATATTAAATCGCGATGGTTCTTGTCTGCTTCGGTTTGACCTCCTAACCCCATAAACATCAGGATATTCTTCCCACATCTGAAAAATAAACAGACCATCAGAAGGCCTGCTTCACCCCAATTATTTCTGACATTTTAGAGAAGTTTGATGGTGAATGTTTTTTTTTTTAAAAAAAAAAGAATCAACATAAAACCATTAGGGAATTAGCAACCAGTAGGTGGACACTTTAAAAAACTGGCTGAAAAGGATGATGAGTATTATGGGGTATTTGGTAACACTCTAAAGCAGCATGTTTTGTCTCAGCACTATCTTTACAGTGGTCCATCTTTCCACCAGGGTACAAATTACCCTCCAGCTCATTCAGGCTGAAGGACAGAGCGTTGAGGTCATCAGCCTCTGCAAGCAATGGTGCTGAAGGTAAGGAGGCAACACCTTGCACATGGCATGAATGGACATACCAACACAAAGGGACAATTCACTGTCACTAACAGCTTCCACCACAATTCCTTTCCATAGGGAAAACCCCACCAGCTGCCTGACGAGCCCAGTGACAAGACATCGCCAGCAGCAACTTCAAAAGTGAATTCTGTGGCCTAGCCTGGATGGCAAATGGACCAGGGCACCCTGTCCTTTGGCGAGGCAAGGTGGCAGGACTGCCAGCTTCTCCTGAATGCACTGATGCGAATGCGGTTTGGCAGCGTGGCACATGTGGATGGCAGAGCTGACTACTGGAAACGTTCATGCTCTATTTGCTGGAACCAGGCTCTAAATAGTTTAACACATTGTGTTTAACAGCATGCATTTGTTCTTGCTGGATGGACAGAAGGAGAAGGAGGAGACAAGAACTGATACCCTGAGGGACATGAATGCAGAGCTGTGTTGGTGACACAGGACACCAGAAGGTTTATGGGGCAGGTACAAACCACCAACGTGACTTTCTAACACCTACACCAACAATCCCTCTCTCCCTCAGCAGAGCTTATCCTCTTACAGTTATCTAAACCCATTCATTTCCTTCTGCTTCTCTCTCCCCCCTGTCCTCAAACGTCTCTGCAAGCCACTGGCAGGAAAAGGAAATCAAAATAAACTGCCAGATGCGGCAGCAACTTGGAATTGAGAGTAATGAATAAAAGGCTGCACCCCAGCAATTTTTCTGCTACTGTTACAGGAGTAAGGGGATAACACTGTCATGGACAGGTTTAGAAGGTGTGTATCTGTTGGGCATATGAGTACAGAGATAAATTCACATGAAAGAAAAACTCAAAATACTCCCCAAACCGTCTGAAGAATTTGTCTTTTCATCTTTTAAATGGCACAGGTTTTGCATGAGGGATTGACTCCTATGACAAACCTGAATAGCACCTAATGCAAATTAACCTCACCTTAATGGGTGTATCTAGACAGAAATACAAAATAAACAACAATATAATAATTAATTGCATTGGTTATTCAAGAGGAACAGGTACCAACACGCCTAGGTTAGACCTAACTAAGGAAAACACCCATCAACAGAGAAATTAAGGAAGGGAGAGGCTTTCTTATTAGAGGGTGCCCTGACCTTTTCACGTTTCATCCATGCAAATTACCACCAAGTGTATGGATGTGCTCCCTCATAGGATAATTGTAATGTTTATTGGTAGGGCCATGCTCTTAGAAGCCCACAGAGGAAGAGAAAACTTCCTCCTGTCCCCACTTATCAACAATAAACCAGAAATTTGAATACTGCATTACCACAACTACCTTATTAACACATCCTTCCTTGCCAGCCTGAACATGGGAGATTTAGCCACAACCTGAGCCAGCAGCCTAGAGATTTGTGAGAGGGAGAAGCTGATAAGAAAATCTTTGACTTGCAGGGACGTGGGGCACGCAGGCTGAAAGCACCATCCCCTTCTCAATCTTTACATACATGGCAACTTTCTCCATAAAACTCTCATGAGCAAGCTGTCCAAAGTGCAAACCACAGCTAAGAACAACAGGATAGTCACACACCACAAACAAACAAAAATAACTGACCTAACCTGATTTTTCCTCCCTCCAAGTAAACTCAGTTCACCAAGTTCCTGTCTCCAAATGGTATCTGGGCTCCTCTTTCTCACCTCACACCACACTGTGCTACTCAGGTGCATCCAGCCCTTGGGTAAAGCAGGTACCCAAGGCACAGCTCCTACACCGGGCAGGTGGTCACCAACAAGAGGGTCACCACATGCATTGAACACCTGCAAACCCCTTTCCTCCTACGCAGCAACAGGCAGAGGACAAACCTGGCTATTTAGGCAGGGTATCGCTAGGGGATAGCTGGGAAGCTGCAGAAAAAAACACAACAAAGAACCACTGTTCTGGACATAATAAATATTAAAAGCTAAATAGATTTTTTCCTCCTCCTCTTTTTTTTTTTTTCTTTTTAAACTTCTTTCAAAGAGGAAGACGGTGATGGAAACAAACCAGAGTGGCCCAAATCCCGACAAGCATTCTCCTGATTATGTATCACACAGGGAAGCTTTACTACTACTGAGGGAGAGGAGAAACAGAAGAGGAGTGGAAAGACAGAGGGAGAGGATGAAATGACAGGGTCGTGTATTGCTGACAGACGCTTGCCCCTCATTCGCACCAGTCAGCCCCATCACTACTTATCTGGTGCCCAAAGGGTTGCCCCAACAAACACACAAGCTCCTGCTCACAAGGATGACACCAGCAGGGCACAAGCACACCGACCAAACAGCTGACGAGTGACCTGGGGACACCAAAGGTTGTTTGGTCCACGTGCAAAGTGGCAGGGAATTTGAACACAGCTTCATTCCGGTCCTGCTGCCTGCCCCTTCACAGTGGGTACGAGAACAACACGGCTATGCAGAGCAGCAGGGGCAATACCTTTTTAACATCTGCTATCCTTTCCTTCTTAGAGGCCGGTTTTTCTTTGGTTTCAGGAGGGGTCTGCTGGGATTTTGAACCCGTGGATTCACTTTCAGATTCAGACTGACTTTCAGAGGACTCCGAGCTGCTGTTTGACTCGCTGCCCTGCTCGCTTTCAGACTGGCTTGCAGAGTCAGAGCCAGAGGCTTCTTCAGATGCTGAGTGACTGATGGTAGAGAAAGAAGAGATTATATTTTAACTGCACTGTCACAGCTTTGAAATACGCAGTGAGTGAACCTGAACCATGTCCAAGCTAAACAATAGAGTTGGTACAGCCTAAATGCAAGTGTGAACTGCATGGTCCCAAACAGGCACATTGAAGTGGATGCAACTCCTTCCTAGGACAGGCCCTGAACACAGGGACAAGACTGCAAGTTCAAGAGTAGTGGTAACATGAAGAGAAGCATTAATACCACCAGCACAGGTCCTCCAGGGAGGATCTGGCTCCCTCAGAGCATCCAAGAGTAAGGTATATTGGGAGCTGGAGTGTTCAGAGACCATCCTGCTATATTAAAGGTAAGCAGCTGCTCCAGCATGGCTCTCCTCTACACCCTAGTATGGCCAGTGGTTCAAAAATCCAACATCCAAATTCTGAGAGAGGCCAGCACCAAATACTGCATGCATAATACTATATATTACAGTAAATACCACATTTCTTGCAAAAAGAATACACTCAGCAGCAGAGCAGCAGAAAGGAGCTTATACAGGCACGTGGCTGCTGGGGAAATTCCTGTTTAAAGGATTACACCAGTGCTGTGCAGACTGCTTTTCTCAAGTATCCAGTAACGGGGAGGAGAACAATTATGCACATTTATTTTTTTTTCATTACATTCAAATGGGTTAATATAAAGAATATTCATTTAAATGCAGACTCCTCAACAAAACAAAGAGAGGTCAAACTATTTTAAGTGGCCAAAATGCTCAAATACCTTTGCCCAATCACTCCAACATTTTTCATTTAAAATCCAGTTAAAGAAACAGAAAACTCATTACAATATATAACATACATGCTAGTAAGGCAGCATTACAAACCCCACTCTGTCACAAACCACAATGCAGTGCAGCAAGGATAAGACTATAAACTTTCTGAATGAGGAGCATCTCTTTCCAAGTCAGCTCCTGCTCTGCAGTTTGATGCTTTTGTAATATTTAAGGGCATGCTGCAGACAGAACTTCATGAAAAGAAGAGTCAGGGAAGCTTTGCAGAGGGAAACCAGATTTTTAATTTTCTTCCTTTCTTACAAAACTCCAAAAGTAACAAGATACATCGAAGGCTCTGCTCAGATCTCACAATTCAATAAACAATACAAAGACAAAAAAAGCAAAGGCATGGGTACAATTACATAAAATTCCACAGAAATAAATGCACGTTGTAGACACTGGGTCACACAGGGCTAATTTACACCACAGGTGGAAGCTTTGCACTCTCAGATAAACATCTTTAACATCTCTGTGAGATCTGGGGGCTGGTCCCCAGCAGCTGGAGCATCAGCACTGCTGCTCCCTCCCGCAGCAGCTCGGCTCCCGCTGCCGTCTCCCCGGGAGCGGGCAGAGGGCAGCAGCCGAACGCAGCTCCAGAAATCCCTCAGCAGGCAGCCAGGCTCCCGGCCGCCATTTCACAGCCATCCCTCTCCCACCATCTTGCGATTGCCTTGCGGTGGCAGCTGCTGCTCTGGGTCTGCTCCCAAGTCCTAAAATGGAAGAGCACAGCATGCACAGGGAAAGGAGGAGCAGTGGAGAGCGGGGGTTTCTCAGGCCGCAGTCACAGAGAAGGCCTTTCCAGCAAGGAGCAGAGGGCAAGCCGTCACCAGGAGCTGCTGGTTTCATCATCCCAGCTTGTTCTTGAAGGAGACAGGGGCATTGCATTGCTCCTTCCTAGCAGGGCTGGAAAATCCAGTTGAACCACCACCCTCCAGGCCACTGGGTCGCTCCTGTCTGTGACAGCCCAAGGCACAGCCGCCTCGCTACACCCTGCTGCCCCTGCCCCTTCCTCCACGTTCTCTGCACCTTCCAGTCCCCTCCTCCCCACCATGGCCCTCCATCACTGTGCTCCCCCCTCCATCGCTGTGCTCCCCTGCTATGTCCCACTGCCAGCATCACCTCTCCCTGCTTGCCCTGCCACTCTCCACACGGTTTCTCATGGAGCACATCCACAGATCCACTGGCATCTGCTCCCAGCGCCCCGCTCAACCACACTGCTCTGCAACCAAGTCTACTCAGAATGAGTGATGAAACTTCTCCACTGGGGGATTTTCAGAGTTCCAGAGGTGTTTTTTTCAAGAAAACCAAGGGAATTTGATTAGGAAGTGTTGCCACACCACTCGAGGAAATGACGCTCCAGCAGCTCCGGGGACAGCTGGTTTCCACGGGCAGAGCTCAGCAGAACACCATCGCATAGAGCCTCCCGTGGGGACAGGGACCTGACCTCTGCAAGAGAATGGGATCTGGAGGCATCCAAACCTCTACTGTCACGACGCAAAGTGACAACATCAGGCTCTGATTGAGTCATGCTGGCATCCCATGTTCCACAGGGACACACGAAAGAGGAAGACACTTTGCTTCAATCAGATTTATTAGCAATAGCTGGAAGAAATTATAACAAGCCAGGCCAGACTAAGGCCAGACAGCTCTAGCAGTATTTATTTAAAGGCAGAACACTAGTTACTGGCCTCCTCCCACACTGGAGGCTCTTTGTTTCTCAAGGCCCTAAGCTTTATTTCAATGACACAGCCCTTCTGCACATCAATAGCCATTATTCCTGTGCTTTATCCACAACATTATCTGGACACTGTCATTCTTTTTTTCAAGACGTGAACTGTGTCATCTGAAGAGAGGGCAATTTCCCTCATGACACACACATCTGCACTTACAGGTATGCATGCACTTGCCCTCCTAAGGAAAGGAATGTAGATGAGAAGTGGTACGTCCTTTTGGAGGCTGTTGCAAATAAGTCCCTTTTTTTAATAAACAACCTGTTACCAAGGCAAAATGGTATGTGCTTGTCTTCATTTCTACATTGGCAGAATAATAAAGAACTGAAAAGGCTAACTCCATAAAATAATCCTTTCTAGCTATCACTGAAACAATCAGGAAGCATTTCTACCTGCCAACAGAGTATAAAGGATTAGCAGCACTGTATGGCAAGTCAGGCCTTACACTGTACATGACTGGAGATTTAAGTCCTCTTTTCAAAAGCTATTTTTGGAATATGCCCTGCTTTAATGCTCCTAAGTTAACATCCAAACGACCTACTTTCAATTCAACTGTAAGGGGGGGGATAAGCTACAACTAATTGTCACAAAAATCATGATTCAACCAAACCACCCCCTTCAAATTCTGCAGAGAAACACCCATGACCATCAAAAAAGCTACAGTTGAACCGTTGGTAACTCCCTTGAAGTGAGACTCCATAAAAATGGAAATCTGCTAAGACTCAGCCAGATGTGTTCCCCTGGTTTCTAAGAAATTCTTCAGGGTGTAATTCTGGTTTAATCAAGCTCCTGCTCCTGACTTGAGGAAGAAGAAAACCAAATCATCCCTTACCAAGAAGCACACGTTGCTTCCAAGAAGTAGCTGAACAGCTGTGATAAGACCCTATACAATCAGGCATCTAAGCTTACAAGGCAATTACAGCATGCCTGAAGCCTCCAGCGTTAGTTTAGTATTTCACGTATGACTTCATTTTATAGGGGAACATCTTTGCTAACAGCAAGAAAACATTTTATAAGCTCTCAACAAGTACAAACAGTAGATATGCTTCCAGAAGGCGCAAGACAAGCTGAGAAAATGACCCCATGCGCTTTTCTGGAACCAAGAGCTGACAAGGGAATGGCTCTAACTGGGACCATTCTGCTCCAGACTTTAAAATTTGGATTTTGATGGACAGAATTTGAATTCAGCCAAGGGGATAAAGGAAGATTAATGACCCAAGACCCTCCCATGAGACAAACTCCTCCTAGCTTTAAGAACTGTTGTAAACGTTTTGAATCATAACAAGTTTGAATTCAAACAGCAACGTTCTGCCAGGCCTCGCAAGCTCAGCAGGGACTCAGCACCAGTGAAACCACCCTGTGAAGGCTTGAGAAGGTGCTTGGCACAAACTCCCAGGGCTGGATAATATCAGGGGCTGGATAATATCAGAAACCAAGTTTACTGTTCCCCTCCAGCAAACAGATGCTTAACCCTTACACGTTGCTGGGCACAGTTTCACATGTCCTGTGAATAACTGACACCCAGGTGTCCATCCACATCTTGGAAAAGCCAAAGGCAGGCACCTGGGAGACACCTTCTTCCCCCTCCCATCCATCCTCACTCTATAGCCCACATTCCCAGTACTCACCTTGTGCTCATGTCAGGACTGACCGGGACACTGGATCAATCACTCCATGAGCTACCTGAACTTGATAACACACCAGAAGTCTAGCCCAGAGAAACAGCAAAATAGATCTCTGCTGGCTTAGTGAGTAAAATAAGGACTAAGCCTTCACAGGAACAGTGGAAGTATACTGAAGTGTACTATGTTTGGTAGCACAGATGAGCTGCAGAGGAAAAAAGGGGCAGGTAAGATCCCAATCTTGGGACAGCAGCAAGCCAGCTGCCCAGTTCGGCCACCTCTGGCTCCTCACCAACCCTCCCTGGCAGAGCCAAGGCAACTGTCTGCAGAACCCAAACATTCCAACTGCATGGCAACCAACACGGGTGGGACCATGTGGCACTGGGGCCAGGGGTGAGCCCACTGGACCTGCTGCCATACAGCACTACCAACCAGGGCACAGAGCGGTCGGGACAGTTGCAATTCTCTGGAGTGAATGGGATGTCTTCTCCAGACCAGGCGTATCTGTCAAATCCAGCTCTATCTGTAGAAGAGGCTTCAGCAATAGCCACCGGCCTCACCTGTCCACCAGTGGTACCAGCCCTAGATTTACTCCAGAGCACAGAGCAGCAAAGCCAGTGCAGGCCACCAATTTAAAGCTATTTCAACAGATGTGTCTTCCTAAAGTGACCTACACACACTTCCACACACAAAGGGACAGTGGCAAACCACAGAAGATGCTAACACACCGATTCAGTTGGATACCATGCTGCTGTTAAACGTTCCCTTTGAATAAAGGTGATCTTCCCTATTAGTACATGAAAACATGTATGAAATGCCTACATACAGTGCAAACAAAACCAAGCACCATCAGTTAATGCTGATGCATGACCCCAGTCACACAGTAGCAGTAAAAAAAGCACCAAACCACACTAAATTTCACCTCTAGGCTAAACAAGCCAGGGAGAGAAACACAAGGCTGATTCTGACTATAGATCATCTGATGAAAAGGGGGTAGCATTTGACAAAGAGAGGATATAGTATGTGGAGCACAGAGGACTAAGAACTTCATGGGATCTACCCCTTGGCCTTGAGGGAAAAAAACACATGCAAATGCTACATAGTAAAGTGTAGCCAAGACCATACAGACACTACACAGAGCTTGCAGGAGACCTAAGTGAATGACACTCAGATTGTGATACTGAAGATAAATTCATCCTAGCTTCTTGAGTTCCTTTTATTTTATTCCAAAACTCTCTTAAAAAGAGTGATTGGTGCTTGCCTGTCTCCCAAGGCACGGGTTTTCCGAATGGTAAGCACTGAGAAGGGTCAGTGGGTGAAAGAGCTTTTCCCAACTTACTTCCTGCAGGCAAAATGGGAAATGGGGGGGAAAGGAACGAAGAAAAATATTTCTGCTACTCTACTGTCCATACCCACACAGGGTACGTATGTCTAACAATGCTCTGTCTCAGAGCAAGAACTTAAATTTGAATATGCTAAGCACAGCCACGCTCTCCATACTGCTGAGAAGCCTCAAACAACTTTCAGTACTCAGCAGAATTTGGCCAGATCTGGGCAGGCTTTCAAGAGGCACAACAAGCACTCCCCAGGTTACAGGGTTGCCCCTGCCAGATAACCCACACATCCCTCAAAAACAAAAATATTTCCCCAATCTCATTTTGCAACCGGAAACTTTTTTTTTTGAATAGGCAACTGAGGGGAATAACCATGGAGAACACCATGTCTTCCACATCTGACTGCAAACCTTGCTGGCAGAGGTTGGTGTTAAATACACTCACACAGCACTGGGCACAATAGGTATCCTATCTCAACAGCCATCGGAATCGGGCTCTGCCGGTTTCCAGCCTGACTCAAACGATGGGAAGGGGAGGAGGCAGAGGAAAACCTTCACACACAGTTTGGGCACTGCTGCTTGCTCCAGCACAGGACTCCCAAATGCCAAAGGCAAAGCAACCCGTGGCACACAGCGAGATAAATATATCCCTTGCTGCTCTGCTGCAGCTCCCTGTAAAACACATTGAAATGTGTTTTACACATTTACACTATCTTGAATGACAAGTATTTTCCAAAAGTGGGGTTTTTTTCCACTACAAAGACACCATACTATGCTTGCATAAGCAAGCAAAGCTCACAGTTCATTCATGCTTGAAAGAGCTGGCGATGGTGCTCTCTGATCTTTGAGCCAGGGGCTGAAATGCCTGGGATGTTTAGTGGGAGAAGAAAAAAGAGAAAAAAACAACAGAACAGGGACAAAAGGAGTCAAAACCTGTCTTGCTTGATTAAGGAGCACCACTGAGAATCTCCAGAGGCAGCATCCTTCCCCTTCCCTGCACAAAGGGAAGGACAATTGCAGGTCTCAGTGTTCAAAAAGGGTCTTTCTCACAAAGACTTCCAGCCCTCCTCAGCCACCACCCCTGGGAGGCCCCAGGCTGGCTCCTGGCAGCACCCACTGCTGAGAACCTCCCCACAGCCAGCCAAGGGAAGGAGCTCCGTGCACACCTCCCCAAAAGGCTGAGGCGGGGGTTAACTCACCCTGCCCCTCTGTCACTGCAGCCACAGCTGCTGCTTTGTCACAGCAGGGAACAGCCAGGCCAGTGCTCCATGGCACACAAAGGGAACTGCACACAGGCAGCACCCACCTTCCGTAAAGGACATGTGGGGGCATGGAGGGGGACTGGAGCACACACAGTTTTGGTTTAAATTCCTACAGAAGAGGTAGTTGCTTTTTCTCCCTTAAAATTTGCAAACTCCCCTTACGACCTAAGGGGTTAAAGAAATGCAGTGATATGGAAATTTAGGATCCAGAAATCATTCACAAGAACACGAAGGTGCACAAATTCCTTTCTGATTCCAGAGGACCTGCAGTTCAGAAGAGCAGAGCCTGGCCTGAGGGTTTTATATTCCAAGTGACTGTTAGAAGCCGTTTTTAATCAAGAGATTTAAGGCTGATCATTAGGCTTTCCAGACAGCACATGGCACTCAGAGCTCTCAACTGGTGACAACTGTAGTTAAGAGCAGAGGTTCCTCCCTATGAAAGAGATGCAAATGACTCCTATAATTAATATATTAGCAATTCTATTAAGTCATCTATACCTAGCAATAAAACTTGCAAAAAACATAAATAATTACAAAACAGCTTTTTCCTGAGGAGCCAGGTGTTCTGAAGTGGATTCTTGACATTGCAACACACTTTTTCATAGCCGGGGTAAAGGTTTGTGAGCAATGAAGTGTTCAGCATCCCATCTGTAAAGCACCAAGTGCTTGGCAAACACACTCCACAGATGCCCTGCCAAGATGAAATGCCATGTGAGCATTACCAGCACAATACCAGAAGGGAACCAGAGATCACTGCTTCAAACTTTTTATTTTTTTAATCTTAGAAGTCAAGGCCAGAAAAACACACGCACTACAGCGTAGATTACCTCAGCCCACAGGTGAAACTAAAGCAAGCTGTATATTGAAAATTGTAATTTAGCAGCAGTGGTATAATAAAAGCTACTGTGCATTTGGGAAGACTTCACCAACCTTTTGCTGCTTGTTATAACCAAAGGACACTCCCTGCTCCAAGAAAAGGAGGAATTAGCAGTGTGGCAGACTCACAAAAGCTTCATTACAGGTCACTAGATGTGAATTTTCCATCTCATATTTTTTGCTTTCATTTCAGTGATCCTTTACAGGATTATACAGGTAGGCTTTACAGGCACACTACCACCTGTTGAAAGAGCATCTACAAAGGGCATTTCAGCACATTTTTTAATAAACACACACCAGAAAAAAAATCCTGTAAGACACCATGTCAGTAGAACAGTACATCCTTTGCTAGAAGGCTGCTTGTATCTAATTATGGTAATTCAGGCCATCCCCTCCCCCAGTGTTGTTCTGTTTGTATCTATTTTCCTTCAGGGAGAGGTGAGATAATGCAGAACAGTCTTTCTCCATCCATTATCACCATCTTCCTGAGCTGGATTTCAGCTAGAGGCAATGGGAGATTTAGAAGCTCCATCTTCAGAACTTAATTCAACATTGCAATTCCTGCTGGAACTGTTGGCTGCAACATGAAACAAGATACAGTGGATATACACACCTCCAGGTTGTGTGTCAGGAGATGCAATTTCAGCATAAGCTGCCAAACTCACCCAAAGTATGTTTACTTTATCTGTCTCAAGTTCAAAAGAAGC
Source organism: Aegotheles bennettii (assembly GCA_013398125.1). Taxonomy (NCBI): domain Eukaryota; kingdom Metazoa; phylum Chordata; class Aves; order Caprimulgiformes; family Aegothelidae; genus Aegotheles; species Aegotheles bennettii. Next base: position 2,060,571 of record VZRW01011345.1, on the reverse strand, counting down.
AAGGCTGTGGCATCAGAACCTTCAGTTCAGTCCCTAGGTGCCCACTCAAAGTCCCAGGTAGCCCACGTGGCTAATTTGACTGCATTTGCCACTGCCACCCTCATCTGCAGTGTAAAAATTCCTCAGAGACAGGCTTAGCAACTCAGTAACCTGCTAACTGTACAACCAGTTTTCTGGGACAAGGGGTTAAACACAAAATCAAAGATAGGAACTGGTTTCTCCCTGTATCAGCTCAGAGAGATTAAAATTAAACCTCCCTGGCCCTCCCCCTCAGCCCTCTCAAACATGAAGTTAACAATGGAAACGTTCCTGTTAATGCAAAACATGGTCACTGTAGCCCAAACGGGGGCAGCCACACTGCTCCTGAGAGACACACGTGAGATCCCATGTTCTCAGAAGTGCCACCCCCTATGAGCAGTCGACATTATTTCTCCCCGAGCCGTGGGAGAGTTCAGCTGCAGCTCGTACAGGAAATGGGGGAAGGTGCAGATAAGGGCAACTGTTACCCTCAAAGCAGGGCAGGTGAAACATCAACCCAAGAGAAAGCAGAACAGGCTCTAAGCTAACCCTCAGCCACGCCAGCCTCCCCTGGCTGAAGGCACCAATAGATTCTGGCAGCCGCGCCGCGGGAGCATGCGTGTGCGCACGTGCACACAGCACAGCCGTGCCCTGGCAGCAGCACCCCCCCACTGCCACAGAGGCAGTTTTGCAGGGTTACTGAATTACCCAGGTGAGCTCTTCATTCCTATTTTTCCCATTTTTATTCAGCAAAAGTCATGCATTTAGAGCATATGTAGAATTTGGTTAATTAGCTTCAGACGTTCAACTAAAAGACAGATCCAGAAGAGATCCAATTTCAGCTCAAGGCAGCTTCTTGCAGTCGTGAGTCTTTTTTTATAGCACCGTGTGTGTTGCATCCATTCCTGGCAGCAATGGCAAAACAGGAAACAGAGAAGCTGAAAGTCTCAGAATTGTGCATTCGTAATTAGATGAGACACTTCCTTTGAGAGGGTAATGCGAAACAGAAGTAACAAAGCAGAACAAGAACAATCTCCTTTGTGCTGCACACAGACTGCATCATTATTCATATGAATTCCTTGCACATTATTCCTTTTGTGTCCTGCACTGATCAAGCCTTTTCCCTTTTCAAAAAAGCCTCTGGACAGTTTCATAAAGGGTTAAAGCTTAAGAAGGAGGAAAAAAAAGTCCTTGTTCAAGAATCCAGCAGTGGAAATGAAACCGAAAGACTCGGTATGTACATGGCCACAACAGTTAAAAATAATCCATCAGCCTAGATGAAAAGCTGAAATTCATCGTTAGAGGTATTTTAATAAATAAACATTAAATAGTAAATTTAATGTTTCCACTCGGCTCAAAGAAAATCAGTTGCAAAATGTACATTGAAAGCAAGAGTGAGTTTTAGTGATTTAAGGACGTTAAAAGCCACGATGCTATAAAAAAAAAAAAAGCCAGATGTTCCAGGAATACTACCACGTTCTGCAATTCATTTCAAAGTTAAAAAGAAAAAAGCCACACCAAAAATAACCCTGCTCCTTTTCAAGTCACCCCCTTGCTTCTCAAAATAGACTACTAAAAAAATAAAATAAACTAAAAGCCTGTGCCCGCCAGATGAGGGGAAGCAAAAGAACGTGGCGGCGGTCGCCGCTCTGCAGCCACGCTCCCAGTAGAGCCCAGTGCAGCCCAGTAGAGCCCAGTGCAGCCCAGTAGAGCCCAGGGCGGGCGTGCTGGGGCTGGCGTGGGAGAGGCCACGCGGCGTGCGCAGCCGTGACGCCGCCGCTGCGCTCTGCCCCCGCGCCAGCCGCCTGTTACCAGGCGAGCGCAGCCAATCGCCGTCCCCAGCCAGCACACGATGGCCTTTGAACTCCCCACCAGCAACTTCCTGCTGCTCCCCAGCACACAGTGCAATGCAGTGTCTGTCAGCTCTGCGGCACAAAGGAACAGCCATTTTGTGACTGCACTGGACCCGCACCGAGTGCCAGGCAATGCAGCCTCCCCATCCCTTTCCACAGGGAATCGGGGCTCCCCGAGATGGCAGAGGGGTGCCCCCTGCTTTTATTGGCAGCCAGGGAGGGCAATTTTTAATGTCTTCGCTTCCCCCCCACCCCCAAAATCCTCTCTCACATGTAGCTGCATCTCCATAAAATGGCTGCCACGCCAAGCCGGGGTGCTCTGCCCTGCTCAGGCTGCAGCACACGCTGCGGGCACTCTGCCTCGCCAAGGTGAGCAAAAACAATCTATTTTCAGACTCCAGACCCCAGACCCCACTCTCTCTCTGAACAGAAAACAGGCCGAGAGCTACCCCACCACCACCTTTTTTCTCCAAATAAAAATCACGTTTGAGCACTACAGACACAAGGGTTTGCTCAGCCCTGCAGCTCCTGTAGCAGAAACCATGCCCACAGCGGGGTAATCCAGGAGGTGCAAGAGCAACTGTAACACAGCAGGCCAGGGGAAATGAGAGGAACAATGTATCTATCATGTGCTACTTGCTATCCCCTACAAAACTCACTCCTGGACTTCAGGGGGACCTCAGCCTGCCTCTCACCTCTCAAGTTCACATCAGGGCTGCACCACAGATGGACCCTCTCGCACCACCTGCCTTTCAGAAATGCAGCGCAAAAGATGCTAGAAAACACCAGGATTCGGTTCAATTACTTAATGAGAGCCCCAGGTACAGAGGTGGTGGTTATCAGTGGCTGCAGCATCCCAAACTTCTATCCTAGGTGGAGAAAGTTGCATGAAATCAACCAGCTTCAAGTTGGGGAAGATCTACTGTCAATATACAGAGGACAGGTGTTGCTGTTCATCTAGAAAGGCACCAAGTACATCCCACAGTTTGTAAACTGTGAAGAGTGAACACCATTTCCCCCAGAAGAATAACCATCTGTTTTGGGGCAATTCTCAGGTATTTCTGTTCATTCAGTATATATACACCTTTGTGCATTCTTATACTGGAAGGGTAGGAGTCAATTCCAAACATACTGCCCAGTCAGGACACTAAGGTGGCACACAGGAATTGTATTTTCTTCTGCTTTAGCACCTTTCTCTAGTCTTGCATTTTTGCTTCTCCAGCCCACGTGAGCAGCACAGGCCATCTCTACCTTTTCCACCCATCTCCATCACTCAGGCCTCCCACCACGGATGAGGTGACAGATCTTCACGTATCTCCACAGATGTCAAGCTGCTCTCACAACCAGAGAGAAAGGTGGCCAGCAGCACGTGAAGTGCAGACATCACTGCATTTCTGGGCTACAGTAAAGCAAAGCGGTGGCTTCACTTCCTAGAAATCATTCCCCCTACAACTTGAAGCCAACCTCAGGAAGTGAAGCCCATTTTACGACATTCAGCTGACTCACACAGCTCAGAAATAAGCTTGACAGGGCTCCTTCACAGATATCCTGTGCTCAGTAGTTTCCCACACTTCAGGTGAGCGGATGTTACCTACAGCAAGTTTATTTTGAGAAGGAATTGTGAGGGGGGAGAAGGGTAACTCCACACAACAGGTGTTCCATGTAAATTGATCAATTATGATAAACAGCCTTTCAATGAAAACACCGAAAGCACACATGAGAGACTATGCAAATCTAAAAACCCTAAGGCCAAAAAACCCAAAGGTCGTCTTCCTGTGGGAGTACTGCTAGAGGTCTCCAGTTTCACCCATTTAAGATCTTTAACACCAATAAAATACCTTCATTCAGATTTCTTGAGCAAATTATACCTATTACTGCTCTTGCTGACAATATGCACTTTAAAAAAAGCCTAAGGATTTAAATAAGCTAAAACGTCAAGTATTGTCTTAAAAAAATACTTAAGCAACGTTTTGTGTGCAGTATTTAGAGCAGTACAGAGATATCACAGCTTAAAAGTCTGATGTGGTTTTGAACTGCATTATAATAAAAGCTGGGTTTAGGTGCTATATGTAATGCTACAACAATCTCTGAGACTAATTTAGTTAATAATAATAATAATAATAATAATTTCAAATTAAACAAACTTACCCATCTCCACTTTAGGACTTAAAATCTGACTGCAATTTTAATACATCCAGAATACCAAGTTTATGCTACAGTACTTTGGTAATATATATATATTCCCACAATATTTCAAGTTTGTGTATTTAAGGAAGGTTAAATACTGGACATCAAGAATATTATTCAAACACCTGCAAACATCACATAGAGCACATGTGATACGACAGACAGTTCAGAATTCTTTTATTAATATTGGTTAAAAATTGCTGAAGACAACACCAGAGAAAAAACAAAACAGGCCACGATTTGATTAAAAATAACAAAATGCAAAACTCAAGTGTATTTTACAAACCAGAAAACAAACGCACAGTTTAATTTCCAATTTTCAAAAAAGCTGATCCTTTAAATACAAAATGAGCAATTCAGTAATTATACTTCTGCATTCCTAGCAAACAAACATTTCCAGTATTTCATACTTTTCCCACATCAAGGTTAAGTTTATAAAAATCTGCAAAGAATCTCATTACTTGACAAAAATAAATAAAATCACTCTGTGCAAAAAATATATTAAACAAACAAGCAAAGCATTTGGAGCCTCTTGTTAACAGTCCCAGTGTCTATTTTATAATACGAAATGCTATCACCAGCAGGAGAAAGTCTGGGCAAATTGTATCAAAATATTCGAAAATACCTAAACAGTATCAAAGTTCCACAAGCTCAAATAAAATTTGAAGTAAGGGCTATCAGACAAACAGGCACTTTCCAGTTTATATTTTAAAATGAGCTTTTTTTCATTCATGTAACTTTTTCTTGTGTCTATTTACTATAATTTACTACTACACCAGGCTTCTGTATGGCCCTCAGTTAAAGTTTAGACTTCTGAGATTCTTCAAAGAAAAATTTGCCTTGTATGTAAAATGGTGCAATGCAGCAATGGCTAAACCGACAAGGTCATTTTTCACAGCACAAAAAACCTAAAAACTGAAATTCAAAAGCTGAAAAAACATAATACAGAGGAAAGGGCTCCCCTGAATAAAGGTACAGTACCTTTTGACTATGACATGGGCCCTTAAGTCACAACACAACTTTCAGAAATTGCTACCAAAAAAAAATAGGGTGTGGCATGCTAACAATTCTCAAGGTCATTCCTTAAAAAAGAAGCAAAATCAGTAAAATGTTTTGTGTTAAGCACTGACAGTAACCCAAGGCTGTCAAAGTAAACAGGGTATTCACAGGTTTTACAAAAAAAAAAAGAAAGTTGATAGATCATACCTCGATGCATTGCTGTGGACTGAACCCTCCTCTCCTTGGCTTTTGTCCTTATTTCTCATCATCTTTTTATTCTTAAATATTAAGAGGGGGTCAGGGGTGTCTGTTTGCTTTGAAGTCCTGTGCCCAGGTATTTACTGTCAAAAGTTGAAAGAAAGGTAAGGTCCCAGCTCGTTTCACTGGCTTTCATTATCAGGAACAAAGTCCTGACGCTGCAACGATATTGTTATAACAATACACAACACTGATCAACACGGCAAAACGGAGATTTAAAACAAATAACCCTTTTTAAAAGAAAAATCCAAGAATAAACACAGCAGAGGAGCATCCTGCAAACTTTCCCAAAGTAACACTGGATGCAAATAATCTCTGTATCTTATTGCGTCATCCCAAATACAGCTCAAATCGGTCGAAAATCAAAGTACTCAAAACGGCAGAAATCTAAAAATTATTATTATTAATTGCTCACCTACCTGATCCATGCACCGCCGCCAGGACCAAGTCGATATTAGTTTCGGGTAGTGGAAAAACATCGGATCCAAAATATTTAGAGTTATAACGATAAAATACGAATTTCAGAGAATGGAAAAAAAAAATATATATTCTAATCCCAAAAATATGCTGCTGATAAAGCAAAAGAAGCGATAATTAGTAGAAAAATGTCCGGGGGAAAAAGCTCATTAGGAGAGCGCACAAAAATGGAGGTACGCCATGGCTTCTAAGCTGGAAAAACAACGACCTGGGCTCTCTCCACGGCTTCTTCTTTCCAGCAAGGCACGAAAAGGGAGCCCTCAAAAGCTGCCTTTCTGCCCGAAAAAGGTCCGCTCGGCCCCCGATTAGTGCCTAGGAGAGGCAAGGGGCTGTGGGGGCCCCCTGAGGCTGCCCGAAAGTTAGGGAAAGTTGCGTAAAGTGTTGGGGAAGGCACGGAGCTGAGCGCGCTCTCTCTAAGGCACAGCCGCCATCTAGAGCTCCTTCCCAGCTCTGAGCTCTGCCTTTGATTGACACTCTCTACATTTACCCCACAACTCAGGTGATGTACCATAGACCCACCCCTTCATTTCTACCAAAAAAAGAGATAGCCTCCACCTAAAGGGTGCCTGCTACCCCCACAGCCCTGGCTCCTTCCAACTACCCCAACTGAAGGGGCACCTTAACCCCATGTGGCTCAGGCACCCTTTTGAAACCAGAAAGAAATGGAATTTGTGCCTTTTGTTTTAAAGATTTGCTAAATATTTCAGTGCCTGGGCTAAAATTACTTCCTCCCTGGACAGGAAGTGGTGCCCTCACAAGCCATTTTGAAAGGATGGAAGTGGAGCTAACAGCCACCCAGGCAGCAGCCACCCACCTTGGGGTCACCCCACCCCAGGGGTAGCTTTTTCCCCAGGTCAGTGGCAGTACCCCCAGACAATAGCTCCTCCATTTGCCACCCAACACTTGGGCTTAAAGCTTGGGACAAGAGCAGCAGGAGCTCCCAGCAGAGCCTCATGTTGCTGCCAAGCCCCTCCAGCTCGACAGCGCCTCCCTAGTGGTTCTCCAGTGGTTCTCCCCAACAACAAAAATCCAACAGCTAAACAATTCTTATCAGTTATGCAAAGGCACCACTGCAAAACAAGCCTGACACCATGAAAAAGGGTTATTTCAAATCCACATCCTTAACCCATTAATGTTCGTTAACAGGTTTTATCACAACAAATGGATTTTAAAGCCGTATCATAGCCAAGCTGTGGAACTGGAAATCAAGCAACATCCCAAATACAACATCCTAGGACTGAGAGGATGCATCACAAAGGACGTGGAGGAGGTCCAAGCATCCCCCAACTGCTTAGATTCCGACAACCAGTTGTCCTCCCACAAGCAATAGTCTCCTTAAAATCCAAGGACATCTTGTGCATCCGTAAGCAACACAACAAGACAGCGAGATCAGACACTGGGGGACTGCTGGGGGGGAAGGGGGCAAAGGGCTAGTTTGGGCTTCTATGGGGACATCCATGGCACAGCACCCCAACAGCCTGAAAACATTGGCTTCTACCAGCAGAACCAAGATAGTCCCCATCAACTCCTCCACACACTTGCCATCCACATCCTCCAACAATCTATCATCCTTCCACATCAAGAAGCTTGAGTAGATATGCCATTGCCACAGTCCATTTTAAAGAATTTCAGTTTACAGAAGAATCCTTGCACCTCAACTACAAGAACTAAAAAACACAATGAAAGACCATTCCAAGCAATTTTGAGCAACACTAAGGAAATCCCTTTTGGTTGGTCCCAGCATCCAACTCCACCACATAACACATGGCAAAACCAAACTTGAGCAAGTAAGCAAGTGTACATCATTAAAATAGCTGGATTAAACAAGTATGAACAATTCACCAGGGTAAAAATGGGTATTTACAAAGAAATCTGAGCAAGCCAAATAGTTAAACACACACAATGAGGTTTTGTTTGTATTTTGTTTGTTTTTAAAAGAAAATACCTAGCATATCTCAGGACCAGGTTTGTCCTCTTGGTCCTCCAGCATAAACCAAAACCAACTGTGAATTTCAGGTGAAACATATATAGGAAGGTGGCTACAGTTTAACTACTTGACCCACAAGAAACTTGAAAGGAAATTGGCTTTTGAACATTAGAACCATTTTTAAATTTGTTTGTAGAGGTTAAAATGTTATCTGTAGCAATATCAAGAATAACTCATTTTTTTTCCTCAAATACATGGTACAGTATCATGCAGCTAAGCCCACACCAAACAGCAGTGAAGCAGATTGGACACTTCACAATTTTAAGACAGAATAGACTTTTTAGGCAATATGTTGTCCAGGAAATCTGTTGTAAAGTTTCTGTACACATACACAACCCAGGAAGCATACCTAAAAAAGTTAAATAAAACATTTAGGTACTCCTTTATTGTTGTATTTGCCCAGCCTTCAACTGGTATCAATTCCATCTTAAAATCACTTCAGAGAGTTCAGCAGAAGTACCCTGACAAGAAGCCAAGTACTGAAAAACCCCTAACATTGAGCACCTGAATGAACAAACCAGCAAATAAAAATTCATTGGAAGTCACGGGAAAATGAAGATAATTTGCAAATGAAAACCACATTTTAAATCAAGTAAAGAACAAAAATTTTACTTTGCCTTTAGTGCTTAGCAGCAGAAGTATTTCTCACTTTAACAGCAACCAGAAACGTAACCCACTTCAATACCAACACAATAAAAAAATATTCAGCCAGAAAGGACAAACACGAAGTGTGAAAGAAACCAAAACCTTTTATTAAGTCACTTAAAAAAACATTACATTTTCTCTTACCAAATGAATTTGCCTGTTATGCATACACAACCCAAAAGTAAAATTTTGCCACCCAGTCCTCAAACAGATCCATCATCAGATAGTCACTGAAACAGTCCCCTGAATAATTCAAGTGCAAAGTCCATTTTGATAGGATGATCACAACCCAGATCTTCTCTGGTTTAATAACACGAGAGTCCACGTTTTAACATCCTTTTCTTGGACAGACATATCACAGCACTCATGCATTAGTCCATTTCCTCAACCTCTCAATCAACAGTGGAACTGCCATCTTGGTGTCTCATTCGTAGACTCCTTTTGACACGCTTCATCTCATTGGTTTCTTTATGGAAAATTAAAAAAAAAATGCTGTTGGAATACAGATCATATCTTTAAACTAAGACATTCAAACTACTGTACCTCGAAGATAGTTTAACATATAATTGATGATTCATTCCATATTACACATTCCAGAACATCTACTTTTATCATGAACAATCAATGTCAAATCATTGGTTCAGGAGTCAAAAATATAAATTGTAACCAAAACTATAAGGAAGTAGGGGAGGAATTATTAGAAGTTCAAGAACCCTTTCAGGCTCCATAAATTCCATTTGAAATTTCTCCATAGTGTTAAAACACTGGAGAAAACAATGGTGGGAAATCCGAGATATTTGCTCTGGCAACCATCTTTATTGGACTGATCCATCTACTAAAGCTGACACTGCTTCGTGGAAAACCAAGTTATTATAAGCAGCCAAATTTTTTAACTACTGTCCATGTTCATTTCTTCAAAGACATAGATCCATCAAAACCAACATAATAGGCTTGAAAACTGGTTTCCTACATAGAGATGGTGACTGCAAACAAGATGTTCCACCATCTTAACCCAGTTTTCCAGTTCATGAAAGACATATAGTGCAACAGAAAACACACACTTGGAAACAAATGGAATGACTGGTTTAGTTACTGGTGGAAAAGGACATGTCAGAAGTCAGATGAAAATGGTAACAAGTTAAACCAGTTGCCTTTAGCAAGACCACCATACTACTCCTGATCCATACTCCAACTTTTCATGTAACAGCAACCAAGCCCACAGGTGAGTGACAAACCTAACTGATCAACTGACTTCCACATGGAGTGGAAGTCCAAACCAAACGGCCCCATCTTTACATTTTCTTCCAAGAAAAATAAGCCCATGTAGTTAAAAATACTACTCCTCCTAACATGCAAAAATCAACTACAACAAGCCACTATGTGTTAAGAACATCATTTTAAGACCAATGCTAACTGTAGAAGAGACTGATATACAAAAAAGGTTTTAAAATGTCTTCATGATTTCGAGTATGTGCACTCCAACATCAGTTTATTCTTTTGAGGGGGTATAGCTTCAACCTCATTTTAGTTTACAAACCAACTCCACCACCATGTTGTTCCCCTGATAATCCTGGGCAGATTCTCGTGACAAATGATGCAGAAATTACCCACAGTACAGCAAAAAAAATCAGTGGGGCCATCTAGTGGTCTCTGTCTCAGCATTCCAGTTCCCCCCATTCTCACTTCAAAATAACCAGTTACAGCAAAGAAAACAGCAATGGAACCAGTGCAACAAGTCCCAGTCTGACTTTCACAACTGCCCATATATCCTGTTTTATATTCCTCTATAGACTTCCTTGTCTTAAATACAAAGGAAAAGAAGCACAGCACAGCCGTGGAATGCAGGAGCTGCTAATTCACTTTGCTTTGCACTATGCAACGTGCATAGTTGCAATAGTATTCAATCACGGGGTCTTCACATTTTCAGAACCAGAAATTCAACATTCAAGTTTGAAAAATTATTTGTTTCAAGCATTCAACTTGTCCTCAGCTAAGACAGGAACTCAGTATTTTGCAAGGTTTTTTGCCCCACACTAAGAAATGGGGTTTTTTGGCGTTGTTTTGGCTTGGGTTTTGTTTTCTTTAGTTCTTGCTGGTGTACTGCCTAATTTCAAATCCATTTAGATATTTGAAGATAAATTAAAATTTTTAATACTTTTTAATGTTAATGCTTTGACTGAGGTACCAAAACATGAAAAATAAACCACCACAAAGTTGTCAATTATTATCACAATCAAATATTCAGAAGTACTAACATGAGTGCAGTGGAAACCCCATAAATCAGACCATTAAAATAATTTTATAGCTATTGTAAGAAACTTGACACAAGTAAATTTAATTACTGGCATCAGCTTTCCCTACCTCTCAAAACATAATTCAGTTACATATTAGTCAACTTTGAAAGGTCCTTTTCAGTTGGGTTAGCCTTCTGCCTTAGAGACTAATGAGATCTGCCAAAAGCAATTTGAGGGCAAGCTTCCCTACTAGGTTTACTTACATTTGGTTATACCAAAACCTTTGCGAGTAATCCTACCACATACATTCTAAACTCTTCTCTTAACCTTGTAAAATAATTAGCAGTAAACAGAACTGATGATATATTCTAATTAAGAACATGCTACAACAGCCCTTGTTCTAAAAGTTAGTCATACATCAAAAAAATGCTGCAGTAATGGCCAAAATATTTAACAGCAATCTGTATCACTTTTTCATGTGAAATCTACATCTGCATTAGAAGATTTCACAGCATTTGTTTACTTATGAGTTAAGGTACGTTTCACTAAGAAGTTTCATAATGTTGCAAAAATATACTCCTTCTCCACTAAGACATATGCAGTTCTCCCACACCTAAGGTAGCCATTGAATAGCCCCATTTTTTTCTAGCTGACATGAATATTTCATTCCTTCTGTAACATCAGTTAGGCACCATCCCATTTTTCAAGCTTAATTATCTACAATTTACAGTACTTGTTTTCAAACACAGTATTTTGGTCATGAAGCACCTGGGTAATCATGTAATAGCTTCATCACTGGTAATATATTGACACTCTGTATCAACAGACAGAAACACTCACAACCATGCCTAAAGGTTTAAGGCAAGAGTTTGGAAACATCTGAATTTACAAAGTTCTTCTCTTCAGTTTTTTGTAATTATTTGTTGCTCTACCTATTAAGAGACAACAGCAACAGAAGATATCCCTTACAGACAAAACCATGGCCTCAGCAATTTCATATTTATTGAACCCCTTCGTTTCTCAAGTCTGAGACTGAAGGACAATAAGAACGTGTAGAACACCTGTGCACCAGCACCAAGTGCTAAGACACCAACACATTTACAAAGTTTTCCAGAGTGAAATCTCTGAGGCTTGAACTTAAAAGCTGAGGTGACATACAGCTAAGAGGGAATTCACTCCAACTGAGGGGGCCAAATGGACAGAATGAGGTTCTGAGCAAACCAAACCTCAAGTTCTACACTTCAGAGTTCATTAAAGCAAGGTTTTATGCCCAAAGACACATCCCTGGTAACTTTCACACTAAAGGAAAAAAGCAGATGTGCCCTTTCCGACATCTGAAGTCCATGATGTTCTGTCCAATCTTTAGAAGCATTTAAGTACTGTTGACAGTCCTGAGTCTGCTTCTACCACAATCAGATGTTTGGTAAATGCAGCACTAAAAGCACAGCTCATGTAGGACCAGATATTTTTAGCTAAGAAGGGGTGTTTGCCAGGTTTCTCAGATTTAAAGATTAATTTCAGGTAAAATGTGACTTCATTCGCAGAGGTACTCTTTTGTTTGGATTATTTTTAAATAAGAAATTTTATTGCATTAAGCAAAGTATGCCAACTTCAATAAAGCTTCTGGCATTTTCAAGTGTTTCCCCCTTCTATTAAAAATTAATAAATAAATCAGTACTTCAACTCAACATCATCTACATTAACTAGGAAGGGTAATGCTGTAACTTTCAAAGACCCATACATTTGGATGCTATTACAAACACATTGTGACTTCTTTTGAAGACAACTGCTTCCAAGTCAATTGAGAGTTTCACATTCACCCCCCTTCTTTTAGGTAAGAAACATAAAACAGAAAAGGATAGAAGAATTACTCAGTGTGTAACTGAAAAGCCAAATTCCTGCTCAAGAAACCAGATCTGACAACAGCTTATTTACAACCCAATGAGAGAAAACAGAAAAAAGGCACATAAAAATGTAGGAAATGGATGAAGTTTAATAAAAAAATGGAACACAAGTCATGTTTTGAGATTATAGCAGATGATTGGAGGAAAAAGGCAACAGTGGACAGAACAGGAAGTTTTGAGGAACAGGTAGAAGGAGTAACTTCTAACAGAGCAAGAGATATGCTGTTCTACACACACCTACAGTGTGAAAACAGCTTAAGACTTCTGAAAGAACAAAGTAATAAAATTTACAGAACACAGCAGCCAGAGCTGAAGCACTAATCAAAGATCATAAAAACTGAGCACATGTATACACAATAAGAACTGAATTCCTCAAAGTTTGTGAATTCTACTGTTTTGCTTCGGGAATGAAAACTCAGTGATAAAGCTGGTTCAAAATGAAATGTACCCAAAACCAGCACAAGGCCACGACAACAGGGCGTGGTGGGGTTTAACCTTACCCCCACATACTCCTCCTTCCTTCCAGAAGAGCTCTACATTAGTCTCCACATCATGTGAGTAGATTAGAAGAACACATGGGACTTTGGAGCACAGAGAGGGAGTAGCTGCTTTTCTAGCATGAGGCAGCATAGATGCAGTTCATACACGGTTGCTGAAGGTCTCTGCTAACATACATAGCTATTGGACAGTTAAAAATCACTAACTATCATCTATTTACTGAAATGAGAGAATATTTGCATCTTGGAACACATTTTCTCAAGCTGTCTGCAGTCTAAGGCAGGCATTACTCAATCAGGTAGCATGTCATACTGAAAGAACTGTCTCCAAGAAACTGTCTCTTTTCAAGAAAAGCATGTATTCTGAAACAGTTCTACAGGAACAGAGTTTCCCACTTAGAAGATAATTCATGTACACAAAATGCAATGGATGCCTTGATTAAACATGTAGAATCAAGGAGTCTGAATTTTAAGCAGACAGGAAGACAAAAGGACTTGGATCTTTCCAGAGACAACTCCCAGAAGAGTCACAGAATGTGAAAAAGGTCAAGACCAAATTCCTTTTAGTAAAGGAAACAGGAGAAAATCCTATCCCCATATTCATCCAGTATAAAACTGAATCAATTTTCCTACTCAAGCCTGCCAATTTTGCATTTTGACTACACGGGGAATGGTTCCCAAATGAAGTCTGTCAGCTAGCAGTTCAATACAGCAAACTGTATCAGCATTACATACCGTTCTCTGCAAAGCTGCAGTTTTAGGAAGAACAGAAACAGAACAATCATAGAACAGAAGACAGTTACTATCTGCTTAAAGACCCTCACTGATCCCGACAGAAGCATGACAGGACAACACAAGATGCTTGTAAGACAAGTTCTTCCTGCTATGACACTTTCCATACCATTTGTTATCCCAATTGCGTGTAGCACTTCTCTGTGGAGATAGACATTTGCGTACCAAACTCTTCCCAACAAGCAAATCAGCAATTTAATAGTTCTCAATGAAATATGAAGTCAAATCACAGAAGCAAAGAACTACACTTAGATATGAAATTGTTCTCCAGCAAGACATGTTGAGAGTACTATTCAAGCATGGCTTCATTTCCTAAGAGCCCAGCAAGAATGCTCCTGTGGACCTTCTAACTGAGCCTTCTAGAAACACACAAGCGGACACAGACACACTTTAAGGAACTTCAGGATGCACTCAGTCAAAAACTTCAGCAAGTTAAACATTATAGCCATGTGTGTTTGTTGGAGTTTTTTTTAAAGCTAAAAAGTAAATGTTATTAGGAATGACAACTTACCAGTCCTTCAACCAAGAGCAGTTATTTTGCTTACAGTGAGTAAATCAATTCCTCAACATATCTGTAGGGAAAATGATATATTAAACACTTGAATTAAAAAAAATAAAAATATAAAAACCCCTAAGGTCCTAGGAGACCAAAGCACTAGCCTGTTACTAACTCTATTACAAAAGCCATATCCTCAAATAAAAAAACCAAACCATGTTCCTAGATCATAGCATATGGTACAAAAGACATTTTTATAAAAAAAATGAGGTACCACCGGTAACCTGTTATCAAAGAACCTGTGCAAACCACCCAGGAAATTCAGACTCAGTCCTGTACATAAATCCCTTGCGAAACAAAGCAACAACTAAATTTATTTTTTTTTATTTTCTGAAAAAAATCAGGCATCAAATGGAAGTATACTGAAACTAACTGATCCACCCTCCACAGAATTAAAATACTCATTTTGCTAAGAGGTGGTATCAGGTAGATGGAGTGGAATTATTTAACACACTGATATGGAACAAATTATCTGTATATGGACCAGGTCCAAATTTGAAAACTCAACTTTGAAAACGCTTATTGCAATCCACATCGATAAACATTTAATTAAAATCACCTTAAGCAGAGGTAGCAAGATTAAAATAAGACCTAAAACTCAAGAACAACGCATGAACTCTGTTTTTTTACTTAAATTTCAACTGCATGAAGTCATCCACTATCATGAGCCATACAAGTTATCCACCTAACACGCACAAGCAAACTGCTTCTCATGATCTCTCAGACTCTACTTAAATTGGAATAGCCTCAAATACATAAAAATTAATGAACCTATTCAGTGATCTCACACTATGCATATTTTCTACAATCTTCTAAATTCTCCTCTTCAAACTGATAGCTACTCAGATGTGCAGAACAAAAGCTGTGATGAACAGAATTGTAATTTCTTTGATGCAATTTACTTGAAGTTATTAATATGGAAAAAGATCCCTTTAAGCAAGAGGAAGTGATACAAACATAGTAGTAGACTGGCATTTAAAATGTTATCTAGCAGCTGCTACGAAATGGAAGCACAAAACTGAAGTACTTCTAAAATGGTGGATGGACACTTTGAAGAAGCACAACATGGTTGCTGGACTTTGGTTATCCAAGAGGCATCTATCAGTCATGCAAAGCCAAGACTTGAACTAGGTGAAGGGGTTTACTTATGTCCATTAAATCTCCTTCTGTCCAATAAGTAACATTTCACTCATTCAAAAAAAAAAGCCACTTAGAAACTACAATTTAATATATGAAGTAAAGTTAATGACTGAAACATTTTCAACTTACAGCTCTCGGCCCTTTTTAATAATTTACAGGCACAGATATATCATCTGCATTCAGGTTGGTTTCTGCTTTCTTTAATTGGAGTTCGCATCCAGTTATGGCAATTCCACAGAAACTTTAATGACAACATTTAATATGGCTTTTTATCACCACAGAGAAACAGCTTCCTCTACTGAAAAAGTAGTTAGCAAGACTCGAGCAGCGTGCATTCATATGACCTCTGCAAAATTTTGCACAAGGAATCCAATTTTTGTCAGGGTGGTATCACTTAGTGGTAGCAGTAGTAATACTTCTCTACTCTGAAGCAAACGAATGAACCAAACAATGAGTTTTGTAAAAACAGTACCAGGATAACATTGTATTTCATTCATATGATCACAAGAGTGATCAATTTCCACCATTATAAAATATACCACTGTATTTTGACTTCCTGAATTTTAATATCCAGAACACATTCACTCCCAAACTATAGAATGCACCATGAAAGCTGAAGGCTTAAGCCAAGAGCCTTGAACTATAAAGCTAGTAAATACAAGTTTCAGCTGAAAAAAATAATAGTCTTTCAGGTCAAAACCTGTATTTCCTATTTAACATTGAATTTATATAATAAATGTCAAACAAAAATCTTTATATTGGACTACTTGCAGGAATTGTTGTAGACCCTGTATGATGTAAAAATTCATCCCTGATTTAAAAATAAACATGGATTTACTCTTTTTTACGTAGTCTTGTAGTTGTGGTTTGTAATTACTTCAAATTATAGAAGGAGACGTCATGAGAACAGTACAGCCTATGCCACATAAAACATGCCTTGCATCTTAGGTCCATGAATCCTTCACCAGATGATTGGCACTGCTAGCTCTAAGAATCAGGAAAGCACATCTCCTTCTACAGCATGAGATGAGGTCAGATGCTCTAAAGCTATTTAACCCGACATCAGATTCTTTCTCAGGATAAATTAAGTATTTCGCTAAAGATAATATGCATCTGCACACCAATGCTTTCCCATACAAGCTGTCAAGGCTACAAATTAATTCTATCATAATACTTCGTATGGTTTTCTATCACCAGAGAGGAACAGCTTCCTCTACCAAAAAAGTTAAGACTCAACCAAAGAGCACTCTTCTGACCTCATCAATCCTCATTAGTATGCAGCAGTGCAGTCATGAACTTAAAACTTCCCTCAAGTCCCCAGTAGCATGCATCTGGCCTCCTGAGGACTACCTAACCTAGAGATCAAGCTGCCATTTACTAGATGAAAACACGGTCTTACAAGAAGCTGCTGCTCTAAAGAGCTCGCAAAAGTAACACGCGACATTTAAAACTGTTTTTATTACAACATCTATTCAGCAGAAACAGCATGATGACAATACAGGAAACATGTATGACCATTAAGATCAAAGTGCTCAATTTTGTATTCATCATAAAATGCTCAGGTCAGTCAAGATGATTCTGCTCTTGAGCGCTGCGTTTTTTATTTATTTTTTTTTTAAGAGTAGGTCAACTGAAAGTTGCAGCTCTAGACATTGAAGGATTTAACATTAGGAATACAAGCCTTGAGTTTGACAAGTTGAGTTCCATCATTGCTACCTGGTTTTTAAGTGAATAGGGCTAGTCTTGCCTTTATCGTAACAGACTGTGCAGTATCTGGTGATTTCCACCCTCTAATTGGAAATTCACACGGGATTTCAAATATGTTCTGCTGTTCTTCTCCAGGTACCAGATCATTTCTAACATAAACTTCTAACTCTCAAACTTCACATCAGCCAGTTACACAATGATTTTCTAGAACATACCTAACCACCTCGTTCATTAGCTGTGTTTTGTTGCAGGACATCCACGGCGTATGGTACATGTTTATTATCTATAAATATTATTTGAATCCTGTCTTGCGTATTAGCAGTGATTTACTGCACATCAAGGTTTATTACAACCCAGAGAGACATTTTTAAAAAGCAAAATTGGCATGTGACTTCTCTTATACGAACAGGCTGAAGCCTTCATCCAAGCCAAAGATAACAGCTGCACTCAGGTAGGGGTTCACGAGATTTGTACTTTTAAGTTATCCTGATAAATGATGTTACTTTTAAAAACAAATTATCAAGGGTACTTTTGAGAATCCTAATACACACATCTTCATGAAGACACCTTACGCTTTGAGATCCTGAGTATGTATTGAAGCACATTAGTATGGTAAGCTGTGAAAAGGAACCAGTTAAGACAGGCAAACAAGATCCTCAACTTTTAATTACACAGTGGTGAGAGCATGACCCAAATGTTAACGTGTTACCCTGTCTCTAAATGCAGAACCTTAAAGTGTAAAAACAAAACAAAATAATCAAACACTGGAAAGCTGATGGTTTTTATACTGCAAGACGATCAGCAAGACTTCTGTTTATTGTATAAAAACCATTAATTGGGAAGGAAAAGCTTCTAAGTGTCACTTGCTAATGAACTACCCCCTTGAACGAAGGAAAAGCATTTCCAAAGTTTGATTAGACTGAATGTCCTTAGTAGAGATGGCAAGCCTCAAAAGCACAGCTTCATCTTACGTGTTGACATTGTTTTTTCAGATTCTTAAAAAAGAATCTTATTTATGAGCGTCCATAAAAATCTTGGAAGATGTGTATGGAGTCATTAACATTACTGTATTTCGTACATATGAACAGTTTTCAAATGCACTAAAACTTGAAAGAAAATTCGACAAGGTAAAATATTGTAGCTTAAACGTTCAATGTTTATTTTGATTAAAAAAAAACCTTCCAGGATAATTAAAAAAAACCCCACAACACAGTATAACATACCTGGCATGCACCGGATAGAATTTTGCTCAAGGTCTTTTATGCAATGAGCCATCTGAATCTTTGGAAGTTCAAACAACATCCAGCAATAGCCTTTAAAGAAAAGAACGAAAACAAAAAACAGGTTTGTCTGAAAACAAAGTACATACAGATTTTACTTACAGTTCTAATGTTCTCAACTGAAATGAACTTTTTCAGAACACATAAGCTGTCTTACAATTAATAAAAATTTTACCTACAGAACAAAAATGTAATATTCTATCCTTGCCAAGCATTAGCATTCAGGTCTCCAAAAATGGGAAACAGACCCCAAAAATCTCCTTCTGTACTAACACCTGAAGTCTAGGGTATTACTGTCATATACAAATTCTACAATATCCCCCAGCATTAATGCTACAAACTCAGTAAGCACAAAACCCAAACAATTCTTTTAAAGTTCAATGCACATTTTCACTGGTGAAATGGGATATTCGAAACTTCTGGGTTTGTATGAAAATACTCTAATTTCCCACCAAATACAATGCATATATATGTGCATACATATATAAAAAAATTAATCCACTAACTGAATAACCATAGTAAACTAAAATTTATACAGAAGTAGAAGCATAAACATCACGTTATTTTAAGACAGTCTGCCCGTATCTGAAAAAAAAAGGCTTTTAAGAAGTCCAGATAATTTGTAAAATGTGTCCCCTCCAATTTAAACATGAGATTTTTTTTCACAATCTGCACTGTAGCAAAAAGGCAAATCCCAAGACCAAAAAAAAAATTAAAATAAGGAAATGAACATACTACCACAAGTTATAACCACTCTTACCTAGGAAAAGAAGGTATGAACGATTCTTCTGGAAGCCAGTCAGGAAATAAGGTATTGTTCATGGAATTCTACCTAAGAAAAAGAAAGTATGGAAATTTTCAGCATTTTGCTTTAGAAGAGCAGAACAAGTCAGATGCTTGAAATTTATTGATCTTTAGGTAATTATTAAGTTTGGGAAAACTTGTGATAGCAGTAAATGTATCTTTAGAACTCAACTCTAAAAATAAAAGTACGGGTGGCTGTACATTCTTGGCCGAAGAAAAACACTGGAGGTGAAGAGTGACTGACATACAACACGCATGATCTATATTTTTGCATTAATAACTGCAATCTGCTCTTCTGTCTGCCATTACTTTAATTCTGAATGACTTAAAGATCAAACATCTAGCAAATGTAAGATTTTTTTTTCCTTAAGAGTAATTTATCACACAATACCTCTCGGTCCTTGTACTTTTTTTTTCCACATTGAAGTCTTTAGAAGTAGGCTATGCACAATTAAATAAAACCTCTAGTGATAGCAATGTAATTTTAAAATGGCTTCTGTCACCAGCTTCTCTGAATTTTAAGTCGTAAGTTATTTATCTCCCCAAAAAAGGTATCTTTTTTGCCCTTCAGAATACAGTTTTAAAGCCTTCAGCTTCTCTAACCTTTAATCAGATCCCAACTATGCTCTTTAACACAAGGAACACCATATTTGCACTACCTCTAGCCAACTTTTCTCGCCTTTTGTGAAAAGGCTTAACATTTTATTTTGCAGCAGTTATATTTATCACCACTATTTCCTACTCCAGGAGAAGTTTGGGATCATTCTGCAAATATGTGGGTAAATTAAAATAACATTTTAATGTTACATTAAAAGATACCTAAATATAAAATCCCTATACCTTATTATATAAAAATGCAGAACCATTAAATAAAACACATTAAGAATTAAGAGCAATTTATTTTCAGAGACAGCTGCTATTTTATTTTCAGTAGCTGAAAGAAATAAGTCAAAGCTGTTTAAAAAACTACTCCCTAATATATTAAAAAAGAGAGAAATACAGCAGACACCCACGTAAAGCTAGAACTTTCTTTTCAGCAAAGTGTGTATGTCAGAACCTGTTCTACACTGCAGAACTGTTGCTGGGGTTATAAAACCACCATAATCCAAATTATAAAATAAAGGTACCGAACACTTTGCATAAAGGTGACAGAAGTCCAGTGGCTGATGAAACTTGTATTTTTATTTCCAAAAAAACCCCAACTCTCACTGTTCTAACAACAGATTCATATTTGCAGAGGAAATACTGCAAAAATGTAGATTTACCTCCAACTGCAATATTTAAAGCCTGCACGGAGTTTTATAATCCTGTACAAGTGTACACCAGATAAACCCAACAAACATGGCTATGCACAATCTCCAATTAAAACTAAAGTTCTTCCTATTTACCTCTTGCTCTACTACAGTGACTTTTTATGCACTCGGAATCACAATTTTACCCTTAAATTGGTAATTGCTGAACGTGAGCCAACGCCAAACAAACACCAGGCATCCATTTAAACCTGCGTTTTCAGAAAGTCCTGAAATAGGTGTTGTACAACTTCTAAATTATTAACCATCGAAACGAGGATTAAAATGCTACGTAAACAGAAATGACTGCGAGCTCCCCGAAAAATGCACAAACTGAACGCCAAAACCAAAGCTGACACCAAACAAATGCTTTTTAAAAGCTTTTAATGTCACCCACGAACCCATTCGCTTCCTTCTCGTGCAATTCATATTTAAGTAACCACCTTCACTTCTCGTCGTTTCACCTAAAACAGAGCTGTAGTATTTTGCCAACTTTAAACTGGAGACTTGGCATGACCGAGCTTTGTTTTTCTTAAGCCTGTAAGTTTTTGTATCGCCCTTTTAATCCCAAACCACACTGCACGTAATTCTTAAGAGTTTTCTTTAAAGTTCTGCACCTGAACTGCTGTTTTTCGAGTGAAGTGGATTTCTATCTATTGTTTCAGTAAAGTCTCATCCGCAGCCTGTTGTTTTTCTTCCTCGCTGGTTTAGAAAGAGTTAAAAGCCAACACCCCACGAAAAAAACCACCAAGTTTTATTTTTAAGAGAAAAGGACATGGCGTCTTTGTTCCTACAAAGTAGGAGAACACATCCCCGCCTGGGCAGCACCGGGCAGCAAATGCTCTTTAAACTGGTAGGGGCTCGGGGCTAAACCTTTAACTGGTGATGTAGCACGGTCTTCACCTCTCCCCCCTCCCTTCGCTGCTGCATTGGAGTTACGAGCTGGTTTGCAGATGCCCCCCTTCCACGCTGCACTGGAGGGGAACGGGTCTGCAGCCCCCCCTCTCCTCCCTGCTGCATCGGGGACCCCGCCTGCAGCTGCCCCCGTCCTCCCTGCGGCACCGGGGGCCGGGGTGCGGAGCCCCCTCGGTGCTGCAGGGGCAGGGGGGGA
>VZRW01011345.1:1992002-2037832 GCA_013398125.1 Aegotheles bennettii | reverse complement strand
CGGGGGCTCGGTCCGAGCGCCCGCCCCGGGCTCCGCTGCCGCCCCCTCCCCAGCCCCTCCCGCCCGGGGCGGCCTCAGCTCCACCCCGCCTCGGCTCAGCCGTGACCCCGCTTGGGCTGAGCACCGCCTGCTATTCTGGACCACGGTTCAGAAGTCTCCGTGCCTCAGCCTGCCCAAGGCGCCCCTCGCCCAACCTCCGTGAGACCTCGGCCCAGGCACAGCCCAGCTGCCGGCCAGGCCCGGGGGCACCGGCCCCACCTCACCACAGAGAGCAGCGCTACAAAGAATCCTTTGATCTCTTGCCCCGAGCACAGCCACTGCCCTGGGCCTGCTCTGCACACCCTCAGCCCGCTCCCAGACCCCTCGGGTGGCCAGAGCCTGAGTGACCACATCACTGCAGCCTCCATCCCAGTCCTCATGACCACCTCAGAAACACCACAGACACCCAAATAAAACGCAGTACTGTGCTTTTCTTAGCCAACACCATAGAAACTGTCTTGTATGCCAACCTCACCAGGACACCGTCTCCTATTTTGACTACTGCCATGGAAACCACTTCAGATACCACACGATCGAGGGGCATCCTCCACATCCTTGGTCACTGCCACAAACGCCTGTCCCAGCCCATCAGTTATGATGTTTCTCTGCAAGAGGCACACCCAGCAAACCTGACAGAGAGCATAATTAATATTAACACACTTCAGCAGTCACTTTGAATCATATGCATGCCTTACTCCTTTTATTTGCACAGCTTATTCCATTAAAGGCAGGGAGAAAAGTATCCCATTCTTCCTTTTTTATACAAATAATGTGGCTAGTTATGGCAGCAATTAACCCAACAGTGCTTAAAATTATTATGGAAGGTCTCAGAAGCTAGTCTGGCTCTTGGAATCATGCAGTTGGACTTCAGCAGCCAACTCCTGAGCCAGAAGAAGCGTTCAAGGATTATAACTTACTGAAGAAGCCAGAAGTAGCTGGTCAGCTGAGAAGAATCACGCACTAATGTCCCTGAGGAGAAATTATTTTGAGCTGGGGGATGTATTTCCTTTAAAAATATACAGCAAAGCTGACCTCCCTGTATAGGACAGCAGGGGAGGGAGGCACAAATCTACTGTCTTGCAGAAAGCAATGGTAAGGTGGTTGCAGTCTTCAAAGAAGGGATGGTGATGGCCTGCATAAAGGTACCACAGCATGGGAGCCTCCAGCCAAGGAATCAGTGGTGGAGCAGAAAAGCAGATACTGTCTCTCACTGGAAGAGGGCAAAAGGCCGCCTTTTTCCCCACAAGACGGAGAGTTTACGTTCTGGTCTACAGAGACTGTGGAAAGCAGGCAGCCTGTTCTGTAGCTTCATTCCCACTCAGATTCTTGCAAAGGCTAAGCCTCTTGCTCCAAGTGGAACTACTCACGCGTAACTGTATGTAAAGGTGTTCCAACAGACCTAACCCAGATGCTGTTCTCCTTGGAAAACTACCAACAGTGAAGAAAGGGGAAAGGCAACCAAGGCAACCAACAAGATAAAAGTAGGGCACAGCAAAAGCACTTCTACTCCTGCCAGCACTTTCAGCTCACACTGCAAGGCATGGCTTCACGTCAAGGGCTGAGATGAGACGTTAGTTCAGTGTACAATTTTCAGCCTTTCTGTTGTTTCTTCCCAGAATACAAGTACATTTCTAGAAAAATACATAAAGTGTGATCACTTGCAATAACCTCATGAAAGGGAGAAAAGAGATCAGGCATTCAAGACAACTGCACTTTTTTAAGAGTACTGGGATCCCAGCAAGAAGAGTTCAAGGATTAGAACTGAACAAGACCTAACCTGTATGCTCAAACTTACCTCATTTTCTCCAACTATACCACAGTGTCTACTATGAAAGCCCATTCCTCTTGAAAAAAAATATTCCTGAACATTTACAGACGGAAATGTTTTTGAAAGTCTCTTACTGTGTTGCTGCTAATTGTAACAAAAAATTACTGGGAGTTTAATATCCTCAGTGCTGCCCTTTTGCTTCCCAGCCACCAAGGCCTAAAGCAGCTCCAAGAAAAGCTTACATATGTATCCACCACCTCTTCTGGCTCTTGGCTTCAAGTGAATTGTATGCATGTGAACGTAAGTACTGACTCTCCAGAGCCGTGGCACTCGTCAGACACCTTTGCTGTTCACATACCTATTCACAGTAACTATTATTTGTTTGCATTCCTCTTTCCTAATGAAACAGTAGAACAGTGGTAGTCTCCTTTTTCACATTTTTATCTCCCATGGTCAGCTCTGTATAAACACAAAATTCTCATTCCTACTGCCACTGTGGTTGCCCCATTTTTTTACTTCTAAATCCAGCATTTCTACACAACTGCAAATTCCTCTGTACAGTTTATTTCTTCTTTTAGAGGACACGCTTTCTTGCTTTGTGTATCATTAGACCAAACACTTCAGCCATGTTTTAGGAACCACATGTCTGATAATAATGAGACAACTTAATGTTTCCATTACTAATTTGGGAACTATTTTCTGAGACTGCATCTGTGGCTAGGATTCCAGATAGGGGCACACAGCCTCACTTTCTGGTACTCACCCAAACTATTTTCTTCTATGACCTTTTTCCCTTCCCCCAGCTCCCATGAAGATTGTTATTATCCCTTAGAGACAACGTGCAAAAGCACACTGTAATTTCACAGGGCAGTGCCCCTTCCCTGCCTGCCCCAACATGCCCACTGTACCAGAGCATAACAACAGATTGGTGAAGAAGCTTGTTCTTTTCTATGCATGAGGTGCAAATGTAGCATGGAGCTCTTTGGAGACACAAATATAATGGAAAGGCCAGGTATCTGACACAAATATTTGACAAAATGGGTATTATATCTGCCTTTTGAAGTAGAAAAGGAGCCTAAACAAGACTGAGAGATGCGCAATGTCACCAAACTTTTCTTCAACCCAATCACCTTGCAGGAGAAATCAATAACAATTTTCTAGGCCCTAAGCCATACATAATAGTTCAGATTATTTCACTAGAGAACATGCAAACAGGATATCAAATGCCCTTTGAACACAGCAAGCTGTTTTGTGGCAGGCATTTCACTTCCTCAAAACTGGGTGTTCACAGAAATTCTCTCTTTGTCCTACATGAAGTATAGTCCTCTTTTCTGATTTTGTGTGTAACCTGCAATATGTTACTAAAACGTCTGGGTTTTTTTTCATTTTGTCTCCTTCCTTGGTAATTCACTATTAAAATTACAGTACCTGCACAGGCAGATACAAATTTCCTTCTATCACACTTCTGAAAACCTGGGGGTTTGGAGCAGGGCACACAAAGACACCGTGAGAGCATGGCTATGGATGCACTGCTGTCACCTGTGGACATGAATAAAGACAAAGAACCAACTTCCCTGTGAGACTGGTGAAGATGATTATGGTATATTGATCCTAGCTAAAAGTTTTTGCTGCTGTCACAAGACAAGCAGTAACAGCAGCAGGAAGGATAAAACCCAGTTCAGCAGTCAGCTCATGCTATTCATTCTGCTCTGGGTCTGGAACTGGAATTCAAATCCAGACTTTTGTTCCAGCCTGTAATGAATAATTGCAAACACATCTACACACACAGAGAGAACTTTTACAGATGCCCATTTTGTTTCTAGGACTTAACACCAAAAATTAAGATTATACTAATATGGTGGTTTTGGTGCTCATGTTTAGAATTACGAACCTTGTGAGCAGCAAGAAAAAGATTTATTACCAAGAATAATTAGAAACAAACTCTTATCAGTGTGATAAATATATGGTAAAGAAAAAAAATCTTTCAGTCTGCTGAGCCAAACTCTACTGCTTTCTCAGTTTATTAAAAATGAACCAATTCTAATCAAGATTCAGCTCTTTTTATCCCCGTTTTCAAAGAAAAATAAGTTATCAATGGCAAGTATAAAGACGTAATGGAAGTGAGAAATGGAAACAATATCTTTTGTAGCATTTAACTGTCTTTCCTAAGCAAATTTTTAACTTGTTGGTTACAATTCAAAGAAGCAGTATTGGTTCTGTACATGTGATCTTGTGGCCAGAGCTCAAATTTTAGATCTAAGAGCTCCTGAACAACCTACCCACCTATTTCAGTTTTGCAAGAGTTCCTGTATACAACAAGGCAAATAAAGGACCAGTAACCACTGGGTTTTTTCTTGCCATTTCTAACCGTTGGGTTTTCTTAACGAACTTTGAAATTTGAAGTTCTTTGTTATTATTATAGATCATCTTCAAATTATCCCTTGTTGCCATCTTAACCGTAAGAAATAGTAACCATCTCAGTCAAGGTACTTATGCTGGTTTTGGTCAACATTTAACATAGAGTGACTGCCTAAATGGCAGTCTTGGAGGTATAAGAAAAGTGAAAAAGATGCAGTAGCCCTTATTTTGGTAAAATCTTAAGACAGTTTAAAACTCTAGACTGATTCAGACTTAAAGAATTTGAGTGTCTGTTTAATAATATGTTTGTTTGCTTCTTAAAATAAGCCACTGGATCTTGGAGCAACAAAACTGTTTCTCTACCCCCTTTTTTAACCCCTGCTACTTGTATGAAATTATTTGGGTTTTTAAGGCAACAAACTATTCTGCTTGGCTTGGCAAACTTTTATAAGAGGACCAGGTCATGGTATAAAAAATACCGATTGACCATTTTGCCTGTACTTACTTAGACTCTAGAATTTATACAAGGGCTAACAAAGTATTGCATGTCTCCTTATAGGAAAAAGAATGATGCAACTTTGCTTATTACTGAAATCACCTTTGAAAGCAAGTAAGAAACTAATGTGCACTTTCCCAGGAACTTTAATACCTAAAGCTACAGCGTGCAAAGGCAGGTTCTGCGACTCTGTACTGATTATGTTTGCTGCTTGGAAACTTGCAGGACTGGAAACGCGCAAAGATTAGGCATATTGGTAGGGTTTTTCTCTTTAAAAGGTAGGAACTGCAAACAGTGTTCTTTAACTTACCATTCTGGCTGTAAATACAGTCTGCAGAGTCATAGGAGCATTCTGCTGAACTGGGAGATGGTCATTGTTTTATCAAGAGCCTGTAAAAAAAGAAGCAGCATTGGCAAGATTAAGAGAGCCATACCCAGTGTTATGTTTCAAAATGCTGTTCTCCCATTCTCCATATATCACACAATTGGTAGTTAAAGAGTTAGAAGAGAACATTTTATTACTTTTAAACAAAATCTTCAGAACATTTTGATTTTAAATGTATCTGGGAGAAAATACATTTTTAGAAGATCTAGACAATGAAAAAAAGAATTATATTTTTTGGGTGGGGTGGGGTGGGTGGGTGGTTAACTCAGATAATTTGAAATTCTAGCATGATTACTTCCTTCTACAGATTTAAAGTTTATTTTCCAAAATCATTCATCTGGCCATCCTTGAAATTTATTCACTGCAAACATGAGCCAGTAAATCTTCATGGCTTAAGTGTTTGAGGAATATGATCAGAAAAGGGAAAACAGACTTAGCACAAATATGGGTTCAGACATCAAGATCAAGGACAAAAAAAACCCCAACTATAAGCTCTGATTTGTTTTTACTAACTCTCCATTTGAGTTCCAGTGGAGACATTGGAAAGTTCAGATGATGAGCATAGTAAGTATATTTCCTTGATAGGTCTCCTTGGAGGTTTGCAGGCAGAGGGGCTTCATACTAGACTTTCAGACATGATGAATTTCACTCAAATGGAACAAGGTGAATTATAGCTACTCCCAAATGAAAAGAAAAACAACCCACGGCTCCAAAAATGAAAGTATAAAACCAGGGATTTCTATTTCAAGCAAGTTTCAAGCCTGTTTCCATAACAATCTTCATTCTTGTCTTTTGTGTGCAGGTAGCACTGTGGGGCATCTTATTGATTGCTATGTAATAGTTGACAAAATGATGCATTATTCAGCAAATTGCCACATGTGGTGAAAAGCAACTGTGCCTTTTTCTGAAATCTTACAAGGATTTACTTTTATTTTATAGACAGTCTGACGAAGCACTGAATCACCCTCTTGCAATGTACCACACACATAAAAGAGAAGAGCTCTTACATTTGTAGTTCTAAACAAACTTCTTCATATTTGTACTTGTTAGATGTGGAGTCTAATCAATTTTTGATGTAGTGATACTATATCAGGGACACAGTTGGATTAAAATGTCACCTCAACAGAAATAGCTTCTGTGTCAGACTGAGGTTTCCCAGGAGCATTTTTATTTCTTCCTACAGTCAATTCACAAGGAATTGGCTCCTGCTAGAGCTTTATCCAGCTAGCAGCACTCATCAGCCTAGGGACTAGGGCAGTTTTGTGCACATCAGGCACGTCCTCCATCTAAACTCCAGAATTAGCAGCTTTAACTGTTGCAGGCAACAGATCTGCATTGGAAACAAATACTATTTCTCTTTGACCAAGCCATCAACGGTGATAATCTGGCCTCAGCTTGAAATAATTCACAGTGTATTTTTTTTATATTTAGTCAAAGATTAGAAGGTGACCTGGTGACAAAACATAAACAGCCCAAGAAAACACGGTTGGTAGAGTCCTCTTGCAAAATGAGGTCAATGGCTTTTTGTACAACTAAAGCAGCAGAGGGAATGCAAGACATCTTGGGTGAGACATCACTGTCTGAAAAATCCGACTGCAACCTTCACAGCAATTTCACCCAGAAGATCCAAACAAGGTTCTATGTGCCCAAAAGATGACTGATTTGCTTCAAGATTTAATAGTGGATTTAACAAGAAGTTATTAACTCTCTACAAATGTGTCTTGTTTTAGGGTCTGGAAACATTTAGATTAATAACAAAAACTGGGATTTTGATCTCTTCTCGTTACTCCAAATGTACAGGTCTAAAGCCTGTGCCTTTAATTCAGTGCTGAGTAATTACATTTAGGTCAGTGGGATAACTCCAGGTTTTTCTTGGTGTCTCTAAACAGAACATTGTCCTAAGGATTTGAAGGCATGTGAAGTGAATTCAGGAATGAACATGTATGTCAGTACTTGTGTAACCACCATGAACTAACCCAGTCCGTAGAAGGAAAAAAGAACATAAAGCAGAGGCCTGTGAATTTCAAAAGTAAGAGCAAGCATCTAAATGCAGGTATAATTGCATCACTACTCTTTGTATTTTCCCCAACATTTATTTTTCTTGCCTATTTTTATTAATAATGGCAAAAGGAGTAATAGAAATTAAATTGTGCTAGATACTTCACCTCTTATTAATCTCCTTCAGTATACCTTTAAAACCTTTCTATAACACAGAATATCAAGACAGCACATGTAAGACTTAAGTAGACGCAAATAGTTCAAAATAAATTGCATTAATTGGGAAACTATAAAGTTTTCTTGTAACAAGCCACACATGTTACTGGTACTAAACAGTACATTTGAACACTCTGATCTAGTGTATAGGATAAAGGAGACCATAGAACACTTTGGAGGACAAAATGCATGGGGAATGTGAATTTGTATATGTAGGAGATAAAGTCAAATGCTTGAATAATTTAGAATCATAACATGAACAAAAATGAAACATGGGGACTTTAATAACTGGATTTTTCCTTACACTCCAGTTATTAAGATATTGTGCTCCTGGCCAATGTATCAGGTGCTGATAATGAATATTCAGGGCCAGGGCTTTTGCTACATGAACGAAAACTGTTCTGTTTGAAAGATTAATAAAGGATTATCTTTTGATATATATACACACACACTAAGGATAATGAAAATTGGAACAAAAAATTAAGTTAAAGAACAATAATTTAAATGCAGAAAGTATACTTAAGTGATGTTAATAAAATGGAATTAAGCATAGGAGAAAATACAACCTAACTAAGAGGTTTGGAAAGGCACATTAGTATACGCTGGAAAAGTGATTTTTATATATTAAAATTATTTTATGCTTTTTATTATCTTTATAATGCACAGTCTTACACAAACGAATCAAAGGTGTGCAGGGACTTTATACCAGAGCTCTATAGTACAGGTACTGCTGGTCATCAGCACACACAGCATTCAAGTTCCATCCGACCTGTGGATTTGCTATAACTCTAGCAGCGTCCAAAAGGGCAATCAAGAAAATAATGATCTTGAAGTAGCAAAAAGGTTTCTTTGCATTGCTTTTCTGCAATGAAATCTTTGCAGGTGACACACTTTAAAAGGAAATGCTCTTTTAGACCCAGAGCGAAGAGATCAAAGACCCTGCAAAACTCAACTGCACTTAGCATGGTGGAACTTGGCTTACTCTTGGTTTTAAATATGACTAATACTTTCTGCAACCCTAGTTTGGATTTGAATATTGTGCTTAGAAGTGATCAAGTCTTTTGTGAGCAGCTGAAATAACGAGGCCTGCTTTTCTCATCATCAACAGCCACGTACCCAACCAGCCCCACTCCTGCACCACAGCCAGGCAGAGGCCCCCATATTTCTGAACTATACATTACCCACAGGTCAACTGGCACATAGATGTTGATTTCTTGGTCAGGAAGGGAAGCAGAAGAGATAGCCTTTGCACTCATTTTGTCACTCGTTCTTTAGTGGAAGCACTAATTCATCTCTACAACCCGCAGCCTCCCCCAAAGCGCAGAAACTTGAGAACTGAAATTTGTTGAAACTGAACATCAGATCAAAAGCTCAAGGTCTCTAACAGCACGATTTTTTAAGCCCTGCCTCCTTAAGAAGCCAGGATAAAAATACAGCTACATGAAAAATAAATGAGCAGCTTTTCCTGACTCTGAAACCAGAAAATAATGACACGAAACCAAAATCAAATGCAGCAATATCACTCGTATTCCCAAACGCCGGTGTTAATGCTCCCTCTCCCAGCTCCCAGAGACTTGTTAAACAAATGAGCCTTACAATGTATTTTGCAAGGGGAAGATCCAGGAGTGGAGAAAGTCAAGTCCAATACCGAAGACCCTGAACAAAACTGCTGTTGCTTGCTCTGAGTTCTGCACTGAGGGGGTTCAGCCTGACCTCGCTCCTGCCACCATCAGTTTTTCCTCTTTGATCAAATGAGCAGTTCTGCAGCACCAGGGGCTGGCTGAGACTTTAGATCAAAACCAGTACCTCAATACCTGGAAGTCAAGTCAGCAAGAGCCAGTATCATGTCTGCACAGATCAGTCGGGCATCTTTTTATACTAGGCACAAATGCTCTATTTAAAACATACCCCAGGTGCTACATTTTCCCTGAGCACCTCTGCAATGCTGAGAGTGCAGCCGCATTATCCTGGTTATCCCCACTACAGGCTCGGGGATAACAAACCATGTTACACCTCTAACATTTTGTAAGTCTCCTGGAGAAAGACCTGATTTTGGTTGCACACTCTGATTCCCTCAGGAGAACTTCTCCCGTTTTTCATCTTTTTCTTCCTTGTTACTCCTTTTTTTACCTTAAGTTTAAAAATGAAAGCCTTTGGACTGAAAGAGGGTGAAGGTGGAGTGAGTCTCTTGATTGAAACCAAGGAGAAAAACCTTAAAATACAGAATCCCATGAACACAACATGTCTCCTCCTGCTGCATTAATGCAGCTCCACGAAATGGCGACCGCCCCTGTATCCAGCTGCCTAAAAACACACGGCCCCACAGGAAACCAGAAATGCAACTTTTTCATTTTCTTTTCTTTTTTTTTAAAAAAAAAAAAAAGCTTTCATTTTTCTCTCTTTACATTCAGACCCTCGGGGACTCCCTAGAGCCCTCTGCAAAGCTGTAACCTGATAAACAGAGAAGCGACAGGGAGAGCACAGAGCTCTCCTTGTGCATGGACCAGCCTTTCCCATCTGCCTCCAGCTTTTGGGAAACACGCAGGGCTCTTCCCCACACTGCCGTGGGGCGAGCGGGTCTGTGCAGGCTGGGCTGGAACATGGGGCTCTGGGCTCTAGCACCCTGTACAGTGCAAATAAATCTGCTTATTCAGCCAGTATCACCACGATCTTGCATTTCCAGAATTTTCTCTCTCCACTTCCCAAATATAAAGGGACTTTTGTGCTAAATACTGAGCCGGAGCACTGATGGGCTCCGTGTAGGGCTCCATGTGGTATTTGGTTTCTCGCTACAGTACATGTTTTTATAATGATGGGGGAAGGGAAGGAAGGGAGCTGCTCTTACCAGCATGCCAATAATCTGTTGCAAAGGACTGGAGCTCTCAGAGCCAATTAGTCCTGAGGTTAACCATTTAGCTGCTGAAAAAACTCAAGTCTCAGGCACACACTCGGTGAGATTAAGGACAGAAAAGGCTGTGGGGGCACCCAGGGCATCGAGCTCAGTGCAGATTTGTTCACAGATGCATTTTTCTGCACTTTATTATAATAATAATAAACAAGACAACCACCGAAACTTCCTCAGGTCACAGTGTGCAAAGGTGGGACAGCTGTAGCCAGAACTCCTACATGGCACAATTTTAATAAAAGCTGGATGCATTTCAGAACCTGTGCCAGCCTGTGATGGAACAATGAAAGCCACCCACAGAAGCTGCATTTCTCATACAGATTTCTGGTGGGTACAAGTCCCTGACACGGGAACAGCAAACCTGTGTAGCCCACCGTGGGGTGGGAAGGGCCAGGGTGCTGCTCTGGCAGGGGAAATCCAGCTGTGTCACCACAGCATCTCCCAGCAATGCTGCGCTGCTGGAAAAACAATATAAGGTGGTGCAAGCTCTAAGAAAGTGGTGGCATAGTCTGTCTCCTTCTAAATGTGTTTCCACCATCTCCGAGCTGTGCCCAGACACAAAGACATACTTTGGACTACCCTGCACCAGTGTTGTTTTTCTAATCCCTCAACTGCATAGAACAAGACAAAAAAAAAAGTGTTCTTTTTATATGCTGCAGTTTAATTTGTCATAAACTTTCAATGCCTGAGGCAGATTAGCTCATGGCTTGTTGTGCACTGCTGAACAAGCCAGGAAAGACGATGCACAGGGAATTCCCAGCCTCAATCTTTTTCTCCAGGGACATGTCTGAACATGGCCAGGGAATACAGACAAATTAGTCCTAACACAGAGCAACAGTAACATGCTCCCATTTGACCCAGCGGGTCAGTAAACCTATTTTTGTGCTATTTTTTTAATCCATGACGTACCAGACAATATTGGATCAGACTCGGAGATGCCAGGAAGACCAGCAGAGTTTGCACAGCACGATGAAGTGCCCTGGCACACCGAAAGCAGGCTCTCCACCCCAGCAAGAAGCCAAGTTTATTTACTTGGGAGGGGCCATACTGGTGCTGCAGGGCTGCTTCCAGTCCAAACAAGCACTGCAGCGCACACGAAAGGCACGTTCCTACACCACCACCCTCTCTAATGGATGAAAATGAAGTCAAATCTCCCTCCTTGCCATGGAGAAGGTCCAGTGCATGCAAAAGGTGCCTGCTGCTCCCCTTTCAGGGCTATAGCAAGGCTGGCACCATAACACATCTCACTTTTATGCTTCAGGAAGAATTCTGGCTACATTAAAGTATAACTTCATATTCAAATTAAAAACACTGTAGAGGGAGGAAAACGTATTGCTAAAAAAATAGCAGATTATTTAAGCATGTGAGCTGTCAGAGCTTTGGCAATACAAGAGCTCTCTTGTTCCTGTTGCCTTCCACAGCTGCATTCACTAAATATATCCTGGGCAGAGAACTGTGTTTCTCCACCCCTTTCTCAGCCCAATCAGGTTTACACAAACACCACCAGGCTCCCTTGGGACATGAAGTCAGGCAGCAGCGATGCCCTATTTACAGGCATCATGAAAGACAGAAGAGACTAATACAGTCTGCAACAGGGTGAAATTGTTACAGCCACAGGTTATTTTGAGAGGGAGTGCATGCAGCTGATTGATATTTAAATGATAAAAACAGGGTGGTTTGCTCTCCATATGGATACACCCCATTTGTGTGTCAGAATCAGTTACTGGAAGTTAATGCCCAACAGATGATTTTCAGTAGCTCATGGAAAAAAGAACTGGTGATCTCAGAGTAAATTCAAGCAGAAGAATGGTCATCTCTTTAAAAAAAAAAACCCTCAAAAACTCAGCTCCTGGCAAATTTAGAGGTGAACAGTGGTCTTCAGTGCCTCAGGGACTGGCTGGTACACAGAAGCAATCCCAATTTTACCTTCCTTCGATCCAAGGCTCTGCGGCATATTGTCTGATCACATATCTACCTCGGGAGGGGAAAAAAACCCTACAACTAAATTTCCACAGAGCCAAGGTTCTTCCCACATCACCTCCACATTTCTCCTATCCTCAACCTTGCACCTTTTACTTGCAAGGACACAGATTCTTTGGCCTGGCACAATGGAACCTTGGCCTTGCCCACAGCCTCAAAACGCTGCTGTAATCACAGCAACAAAGAAGAGGAGGAGCTGCCCCTTCTGATACAGTTAATTCTGTATTGGATCACATTCTGGCAGAGAGAGAGTCATCTTGGTGGCTTTCCTGCCTTCCAAGATGCAAGCCAGCAGGGATTTTGACCCTCCTGGTCCCTGCTTCTTCCTTTCCTCACTGTTCCCTATTTCTTCAACACCTTCAGCTCCTTTAGCAGCAAAGCAAACTTGACAGAATCTGGTCAATTCTTCAAGCTCATTTTAAGAAGTCAGTGGGAGCAGACTATATCTTGCAATCAAACCTCACAGGAGGGAGAATTAAATATCTCATGCATGCCCTTAATCCGCAGGATTTTGTAGATAGTTTCCCTTGTAATCTCAACACTCAGATGTTATCATGCATTCAAAGCGTATCCGTAGCCCTGGAACATTTTGCAACAAAAGGAAGCCAAATTCATTTTGATATAATTATGCAGTCACATGCTTGCTGAGGAATAAATATAAATACTGAACTTTTGGGGATAACTGGCAGACTTAAATTGAAGTGGAAAAACCCCCAAAACACCAAGAATTAAAGCTATCTATTACGTAGGGAAAACAGATCCGTTTTAGATGTCAGCTTGCAGTGAAGGAAAATGGCACAATGTATGTGTGAGGAGTCTTTTAACATACCCTTTTTTCAATCTGCAAAACAAAACAACCTGAAGTCATACTTAAGCATCTATATAAAGTAAGTACCTTATTTTCAAAGGTAGTAATATAATTTGAGGTACTTAAAACCTTTGAAATCAGGTAATTCATTCACAAAATGGCCACAGGTCCCTAAGCTTAATCAAATAGAAAGCTAGAGGAGTTAGAAAACTGTGCTGTGTATTTTTGTGTCTTCTCTACACATTTTCTGCTTCTCTTGCCTGCCTGAAACAAATTGTCCTCAAAGACTGTTCTAATTTTGTATTTGGAAATCGCCACTAATTTAATTATCGACGCTGCTGTGGAAGAGCTACACCCTGCTGCACTGGTTGCACTGAAATTGAGCCTTGTTCACTGGGGACAGAACTGGTTTTGCCTGCTCCGATCTCATAAGGTCTGCTGGATCCTATGGATTTCTGAGCACACATAGAAAGACGTAGTCTCATCTATGTGCTTTTAAGAAAGAAACACAAACTGTGAAACCAGGTGTTGAGACTGAGCTACACAGGAACCACAGGAGTGCAAAGTTACCTCCAACCAACACTGCAGTTCTAAAAGCAAACAAAGGCATAAGAAACTGGGATCGAAGGTTTCATTCCTCAAAGAAGGCAGTGACTCACCCACATTCCTAACTGCTCAAACAAGAGAGGCAAACCCTCCTCCTGGCAGACCGGATCCTCTGCATTTTATCACACGGAGCAAACCCCGAGCAAAGGCAAGCGGAGGTGGTGGCACATTGCAGCAGACATAGTGCAGAGCCAACTGTACTTCGGAAAGGGACCTGCCTTTGCAAGCCTTGCATTCGCTTGCCTTCTTGAAAAAAAACTGAAGAGTTCAGAAATTCTGCTTTTCACATACGAAAACACAATTAAAAGAAAAAGGGCTGCTACTATCAATTGCTTTTCAAGAGCCAAAGTCTTTTCTTAGATACCAAGGTTTTCTAACATTGCTAAGAGGCAATAGTTGTGGCTTTTTTATTAAAAACAAAAAACCAAGGACAGACAAGTCAAAAAGTTAATGGAACAGAGAGCTAAGCAGTGTGTAAGATGGATTTCTAACCATGGAGTTATCCATGTCCCAGCACACAGCCAAGCTACTAAACATGCCCAGCTCCACCCTTCCTGCGCGGCTCTCCGGGGGGTGGGGAGTGCTGTGTGGGTCCCCAGATGGCAGGGACACCAGCTGAGCTGCTGGGTTGCAGCAACAGAGCCATCAGCACCAGAAACAAGGAGGAGGTGGTAGAGGGGCTGAATGTGAAGAAACAGGACCAAAAGGAAAAGTGCACAGAAAGTGCACAAAATGCACAGAAAGCATTGCTTATTTGCTAGAGAAACTCCAGGAAGCCAGTGTCTTTAAGCTATAAGTCTCATCCCCTTCTAGCTTCATACTCCGTAGAGCAAAATTAAGGCTGACACCTAATGTGTTCCACCTATATCAAGTTTTTAAATTCTCGGGTTTCCAGATGTAGCCAGAGACCTCAAAAAAACAGTTTCATTTGTTACTCCTGAGGGCTGGCTCCCAACAGCACCTGGGGCTGCTGCAGCAAGCAAATGGCAGAATTACTGAACAGGGAGGACTTGTTTGCTCAACTGCTGGTAGAGGGAGAGTCCTTGACAGCACAGGCTGCTAGCAGAGGAGCACAAAGCTGTGCTATTAATGGAAGTATCAAGCCTCACACAAATAAAATAAGCTATCCTGGAGCTGAAGCCATGCCTGAGACACCATGAAAATGCCTGTTGCAGTAACACTGCTGCCATAGCCGAAGCCCCGGTGAGCAGGGGAAGCACAAACCCAGTCCTCTGTGCTGCTGTGGATTTTGCCAGTGGCATTTGAAATATTTCAGGCATTTTAAGACGAGCCTCTGCAGGCTAGAGCAGAGACTCAGCCACCAAGACTCCAGAGCTTACATTAAAAAAAGAAATAATAAATCTGTTTATCAAATTGCAGAACAACAACTATCCATCTAGATTATTGGATGGAAACAACAAACGCCGGGAGAGATTTTGCTGACATTATTTCTCCTCGATTCAACAGGCTGCCGTGACTGAGTGACTGTTATGATCAGCACAACAGCAAACAAACAACACGAGCTCATTGCAAGACATTTCCTTGTGCAAAGGCAGAGGAACGATCACAGGAGATGGATCCCGAACATATTATTATTATTATTATTACCGAGTATTTTGGCTGGCTCGTGCTGTTTGGAAACCCCAGTTCTGCCAGGCTGCTTGAGAAAGGCAGCATTTGTCCCCTGCTTTTGGCATGAAAGCACAACTCGAATCCCTTCTCGGGAACAAAGGTGCTTCCCAGGAGCCTGGCGTGCTGCCGGCATGCTGAGCGCGTAGCCAAGCAACGGCAGCCGGATCAGGGCTTGCGCCTCACCCGTGATGCTCCAGCCTCCACAAACAATTCTTGCCACGTAGACAAGACCGTGCAGGGTAATGGAAAATTACTGCAGGCTTTTTCTTAAAGGGCGAGAATCTCCGTTGGCGGGGAAGGCTGGTCCCCATCTCGCTTCCCAGGGTGATTTTTTGTTTCCTCCGAGAAAGGCTGCAGTGCGTCACTCGCATGCCGGGGCGTTGATAAAGGCAGATATCATTTGCATGGTATTTCAACTGGCTGCGGTGATAAAAAAAGCAAAGCAGAGAGCTAAGCAGCAGTGAGGGGGGAGGAAGGGGACAGAAGAGTTGAGCAGCCAGAGGCAGGAGGTGAACAAGCCGGCAGCTGCCTCCCTAGAACTGCTTTCAGCACAGCCTCAGCCATGGCGACCTTGGCGCGGTGCAGTTAATATTAGCTGAGAGCTGGGGCCAGAATAATCCTCTTGCACTTGGCAGGCACAATGTTTTAACAACTGCCTGGCAAATTTCTGCCTGCAAGGCTGCAGGAAGGAAAAATGCCTCTAAAGAAAGAGCAAACTTACTTTGCCAGTTGTTAGACTAATATCAGGGCAAGAGCAATTTTTCAAAGCTACAGCCGTGTTTACTTCCAGTTTGTAGTGTAAAAGAGAACTTACTTCTTAAGATAGTGTTGTGCCTACCTAGCGTGAAGTACCAAGCTAAAGAGTCACACAAACAACTATAGCAACACCAAACACCCCAACCCCTACTGCACTTTTGCTGTGTGAAAGGCAGAGATTTGCAGACTTACCAGTTGGGCAGGGCAACACCTGCCTGACGGGCACACACGGATGCAAGAGCTGCCCAGCGAGAGAGTCACAGCACTGCTCTTTGCAGGGTTCAAAATTAGCTCCTGTATCCACTACAAGTTTAATTTCATCTCCTCAAGGAGAAGACCACACTGCTTGTTCCTTGGAACACCTAGGGGGAACCAACCATGTCTCATCTACAGCGAGAAGAGAAAGGCAAACCTGCTCTTCCTGCTATAACCCTTTTGCTCACTGCTTGCAGCTGTGGCCCCTGATGGCCCTGGTTTGGTTCAAGGATGCAGCTGTGTTCTCTGCCTGCAATTTAAGGTGTCGCTTGCCAGACCGGTTCTAGGTCAGTTCCTGCAGCAACATGGGTTTTGCTCTTCCCCATCTTCATGTTTTAATTCATCTTCTATCGTGTTTTCCTCAGATAAGCTCTGGTTAAAGTTTCAACTCAAATCTTTCCATTTTGTCGTAGCCAGCAAATGAAAATGAAGCCCCTGCACTGAGTTAGGGGACTTCTTTGTAATAGAAACTCCCCCTCCTTAAATAGAAACCTTTGTTATGAAGCTGCTTTCATTGCAAGCTCTGCAGGGAAAGTCATTACATTTAATAGAGGTTGACCTCATTTTGTAGTCCTCGATACTACAGCTTATAAGCAGGGAACGTAATTAGAATTGGTGACTCCTTAACAAAGACATACAGTACTTGTTGTTGCTACCTCCTTCTTACCTAAGGATTCATTTAGTATGGCTTGGAAAGAGTAACTTGAAACAGTGTTTGGCAGATAAGTGAACTCAAGTAAAAGGCAAAGATCAGATTTCCAAGCAGCCTTTTACAAGCTGCACAGAGGAATGAAATAAAACCCTCCAGCAGCACACAAGGCTTCCTACAGAGGCTCCCTGGATGAACTGCAGACATGCATTCCGGGTGAAAGCTAATCTGGGTCTGAGTCTGGAGCTACATGGAGACGTCTGACAGTGTAGAGGATGGTTGCTGTGTGGGGACCTGCCTACGTGGCAGCCTCTGCTCGGCTGGAGGAAATTGCTGGAATTTTCTATAGCATTTCCAAGGCCGTGGTCTGAGACAAAGAAAGCAAAAGGGCTTGAGCTCAGCAAACACGCACAGAGGAGTGAATGCAAAGATGCCCCAGCTTTGTTAGCTTTCTAGGCTTACTAATACAACCTGGGTTTCCACTTGGTAGATGCCGTAGTTACAGGGGAATGGGTAAACACAGCCACTGGCTGCCTCTAAATAAATAGGTTTTCCGAGGCGAGGCAGTGCACTGCAAGGGATAAAGGGCTGTGCCGTGCTGTGCCAGGGGCCTCGCTGAGCTTGAGCTGCATTGAGGCTTTTCACCTTAGCATCTTTGGAGTTTAAAAACATCTGTTCATAGCCTGCTGTTCAAGTAACACTACACTTTTCCAAACTGTAGAAGTCCATCTGAAATACATATTCTGAATTTATTTCCCCAGTTCTTGTGGTGCCCCCATTGCTCTCCCATCTCCTGAGCATCCCTTGTGTTTCCTCTGCTCTGGGTCCTGTTAGCTACTGTCACCTCCCTGCTTAAACACTGGTATGTTGCTAAGAGAAACTCTCATTGTGCAAGAAGAACAATTTCTTGTTAAAAGCCTCAGGCTCCCTTAAATTTCCCTTCAGATTTTGCGGTTCAAACAAGCATTTCTGCTCCAGCAAGCCTCAGGACTTCCTGATTTTTGCACAGTTCTCCCCACCTCACACAGCTGAATTCAGCCCTGCTCAAAACTCAGCTTTGGACTTAGTTTCTTGAAAAATAAAGATAAATGATGGTGTCCCCAACTGAAGCACTTTCACATAGTGTTAAATAGCAACTTCTTTTCTGTAGTAGCACCTCTCCTGGGTCTGTGCCCCACACAGAGCAGGGTGGTTGCTGCCTACACCTGCAGTCAGTTTGCTCCACCGACTGTTCGCCCCGCGGTTTGTGGCACAACGTGTGTTTCAACGGGAGAACAGAGAAAAGCAGATCCTCCAAGACTTTAATCAGAAACTTCCTGAAGACCACAGCATGGTGACTTGAAGCACCCAACCTTTGTTCTTCCTCCCCAGGAACAGATTTCCACTCCACGCAAGCAAAAGGGATCACAGTGATGTGTGAGGAAGCCCAAAGCAGGACACCACCAACCCAGCACAACCCCTGGGAGGACACTTGGTGGCCAGTGACTCTCCTCCTGCAGTCCCACAGGGACAGAAGAACACAGCATAGATAAGACACCTTTAGTCTTGCACCCTACTTCACCTCCAGCCTTAGCAAGGCCAGGGCTATTCCAGCTTAGTCAGTTTTTCCTCTCTCCTTCAGGTACCTCTTCTATCACATAAAGAGTGTTAATACATCACACCCAACCACTCCCACCGCACCTCAAGCAATTAACCCCATCCTGCAGGCTGGCTGGGGACACCCCAAACAATGCCCTGGGACTCCAATAAAGCCAAGAGAAATTTTGCCACCCATTGTGTGCAAAGAAGTTTAGCCTTAGAAGTTTTATTTTAGAGCAGTTAAGTTATTTTCAAAGAACCTTTCTGTCAGGCTTGGCCCCGTGCAAGCTGCCAAGTTGGCTCCTGCAGCTCCATGGGCATCATTAGCCTGGCTGCCGTGCAATGGAGTGGTGTCAGGGCTTCCATTGCAGCACCTTTCCCCTGCTCCAGCCCCATTATAAATGGGACTTGAAAACCCAGTTCTGGCAGAAACATTCAAGAGCCAGCATGGAAAACAGTCACCACCTTAACCTGATCCTTGCTAAAATTCATCTGGCTGGGGAGAGAAAGCGGGGATTTAAAATATATTTTATCCCTCCCACACCTAAGTCCTGAGTTTTAAAATCCAGCTGTGTCACACTCAAATTACTCATGGAGAGGTTTGGGTTTTTTAGTTTTTTTGTTAAAAAAAACATATCTGTGGTAAATGGAGAAGTGATCCCTTCCCTCCTCCACCCCTCTGGCAAGCCAAACACTTGATTAAAAGTTGCTACTGTCAATCCTACTAACGAGGGCTACAGTTAATAGAAACGGGCACAAATCCATGGAAATGTTGAACGGGAGATGGATGTCCTTCTCAGCACCCTTGGCCACATGCAGCCACCCAGGGTGCTGGGTCAGGGAATGAAATTAGCTGACAACTAACCAAGAGCTTCCAACCGGCTCAGATCTGGCTGAAACCACCTGTCAGCACGAGGCGAGGGCATGGCGGTGTTGGGAAACAGTGGCTGGGGCTGGAGGAAAGCAGGACTGCTCCTGGCACCACTGCTTGTGCCTGTGGAAGATGTTTTATAATCACTGGCTTCTCTATCAGCTGCTGCTCAGAGAAAGTGGCCTCTTCTCTCGCGGAGGTGCTTGCTATGGAGTAGTCATGCCGTCAGCCAGATTGATGAATCAATCCAGTCTCAGACTCCAACTTTTTCCTTTTTTTCTCTACTTTTCAGCTGAATCAGTTCCCTGAGCACAAGGGCCAGCACACAGAGAGTGGGAATAAGGGACTGGGATAGAGGAGCGCAAGATGCCTCCTGCCAGCAGCACCAAGGCCTTGGGTTGGTGCAC
Organism: Aegotheles bennettii; assembly: GCA_013398125.1. Lineage (NCBI taxonomy): Eukaryota > Metazoa > Chordata > Aves > Caprimulgiformes > Aegothelidae > Aegotheles > Aegotheles bennettii. The sequence goes on along the minus strand of VZRW01011345.1, from coordinate 2,018,125 downwards.
GTTGATCTCAAAACAGCCCCTCCTACAACGCTTTGAGCTCCATTGCTGAATGCAACCACGTTGAAAGACAGAAAAAACAAAGAGAAGTTTCTGTGTGTCTCCTGAAAACCCCTTCCCCCAGCTGACCTCCAAACTCTCGAGCTCGGGGTAGGAAGGCTGTGAGCGCAGCCATCTGCCGTCCCGCTTGGTGGCAGCTGCCCAGCCAGGCTGCACGTGTGTTTTAGCCTGCTAATTAGTGCACATATCATCACAGCACGGACTCGCTGCATGGGGTGGGTGTGATGAGAGACACTGGGAGGGAGCTGGGAGTTTTGCAGTAATACAGGGCACAGATTTGCAGGAAATGAGGCTTTACTTCCTCCTCCTGGAGAAACACGTCCCAGTTGTCTGCTTGGTGGTGTAAATCCAGAGGAATATGCTGGGGAATACATATTCCTTTGCAGGACACACATAATACCCATCTAGCACCCCCATGAGCACTTGTAAGGGGTAACTGGTATTTTGGCTGATGCCCTTCATTGCGAGGGCATTAGGAGATGGGGAGGGCCCTCAGCAGGCTGTGTCAACCTTCAGCATTCCAAACTTATCCCTGTGTCCTGCTGTTAGCAGGGCTGTGCCGGTAAATACCAGCACCAGGGCTTCTCCTCTTCCACCGAGGAACTGCAGTTTTCCCGGTGTCATTTGGCAGAGCAGTGCCATGACTTGTACCTGGCTAAAACTGGAGCTCCCCTGGGAGGAATGACACATTACCCTGGGTAAACAAAAACCCTTTAATGTACAAATGAAAGTAAATATGAAATGTAGGTGAGAGATTAAAGCAGTGTCCAGAGGACACAGGGTGTTGCGGGGCTATGACTTCACCTCTAAGGCTGTGGTTGGGCTGCAGTTTATTCCTGTTAAATATGTACCTAATGAGACCACTGACCTGCTGGGAGAGTTGCATCAGTTTTCATCCCTCCTGTTCCAGCTTCTGTTAAAGCTGCCACTGAAGAGAAAGGCAGTCACTCAGCGTGGTGCTGCCTGATGCACATTCGGAGCCCTCCCCATGGTGAGGAGATGCGTGGTGTCTCCTTGCCATCTCACCTGTGTGCATAAACACAGGTCTGGTGCGTGCACCTTTGGCAACTGGTCGACCTCTCTTGAGAGGGGTTTGCCAGGAACTGGTTAATATGTGGTACACTGGCCCCATTTCCTTCTAGGTGGGTCTAAGTTAAGACCCTTAACTGCTGCTGCCTGAGGGAGATTTGCACAGGCAGGTCCACATCTCAGTCCCCTTGTTACTGTGAAATGCTGAGGTCCTTTGTGTGCCTCATGGAAGTAACTATGAAATACAGAAAGATGAAATCAGTCCTGAAATGCCATTACTTTGCCAGGAATTTTGTAACCAATGCTGAGAGGTGCCTATGGTTCTCCTAGGCCCAGAAACAAAACAAAGCCTAGGGTTTTCCCCATCTGTTTAGAAGATTGAAGCAGAAGTAATGGCTTTAAGGCTCTATTGTAGGCTTTCTTCTTTAAACATGGAAATATCTGTCAGTGAATAAAACCAGTTCATCAGTCAGACACAAGCTGACTCCAAAGGCTGTTGCAATTATGAGTTGTTTGGATTATGAGTTAAGCAGCCATTTTGATTGCATACTTTCATGGTGCTTGACAATATCCCAACAGAGAAGAAACGAAAAGAAATAATGAAAAATGTTCCATGTTCTTAATCAAACTGACACCAGCAGACTGAAATCCCTCCCGTTCTGAGCTGAAGAGAAACCCTTGCAAAAGAGAAAAAAAGGTCTGATTTTCTGGCAATGCTTTCTGTCTAACACCAACCACAATAATGCATAAACATCAAGTATATGCCTGCATATATATCGGGAGAGGTCAGGCTTGAAACCCAGCCCAAACCAACCCAGGGTGCAAAAAGGGAACGGGTCTTTGCCCCGCACTGCTCTGTGCATGGCAGTGAACTGGAAAGTAATTCTCACTTGTGAGTTAAGGAATTCCTGTGCAAAGAAGAAAAAGAATAATGTGGTAATTAGGAAGTGAAATGAAAGGGCTGCTGATCTGCCATACTTGCTTAGTGTGCTGCCAGCATGGAGAGTGAGACTGCAGCTGATATTCACATGGACAGCGGGAAATGAAGCGCAAAATGCCAGCTCCAGGTGTCCGCTTAGGGATCCCAGAGGACAGAGGTAGGAGAGACCCATTTCACCACCCAGCAGGAGCAACGAGGAGTCCTTAAGCCCTGGGCCTGCTAAATCCAATCCTGAGCCCCCCCAGCCCCCCGCCAGCTGTTAACAACATCGCCCTCATCAGCGACTGGAGCTGGAGCTACACCTACCCCCTCACCCCCTCACCCCCTCACCCTTTCACAGCCCGCAGCGACGGACCCTGCTGGGGAAGGATGCTGGGGGGGAGCAATAAAAAGCATCTTCCCTTAGGGCCGAGGAGCAGGGCTGGCTGGGGACACAGCCCCCCCGCACCCCCGGCCCCGCCACAGCCCGGCTGCTGCCACCTCGTGGTCCGACAGCCAGGCCCGGGGGGGTCCTGCTGCGGGGCAGGGGACGGGGACACGGGGAAAACCCAACCCAGAAACTCAGGGAGAAGTCCCAGAGAGAAAAAAAAAAAGAATAAAAGATGAGCATTTTGCTTCTCTGGAGGATGCAGAGCCCAGTGTGAACCGGGTTGGAACCTGCATCCATAAGCTCTAGCTTTGTTTTTAGGTGATTAAAGGACATACAAAAGAGCAAGACAAACTGAAAAGTAAGAAGTAATATCTCTGAAAGTGAGAGATAAGGGGGTTCCAGAACTGCCTGAACAAGACACAATGTGCAATGATGGAAAAAATGAGCAAGATCTGGGCCAGGAGCTCTGAGCAAGGAAACTGCTCCCAGGTGTTTGAGTCCTCCTGGTCAGAAACCAGGGATTTTGGACATTTGTACATGCACAAAACTGAGTCTAATAAACGAATTGTTCAGCTCCTCTCCTCTCCTCTCCTCTCCTCTCCTCTCCTCTCCATAAACTTGATTTTTAAAAAAACTTACTTAGATCAAAAGGGCAGCAATACTTATATCTGGTCTGAACTTTTTTTCCCTCTCTTTAATGGGAAATTCAGATATCAAGTGTAGCTTCTAGCATTCTGTAAACTTCTTGAAATTTTACGGGAAAGGCTCCCACCTGCAGCCCTCTAAGGGATGTGACAAGTGTACTCTCCCCTTCCTGTGCCAAACTTCTCCAAAACCCTAAGCTGTTGCATTTAAGCAGGTATTTTTCCTTCTTGGACCGAATGAAGGCACTCTTTGCACGAAAGCTTGTTTTACTGTTAGATTTACAGAGCTTTGCTATGTATATAAACCCACATCACTGCAGTTAAATAGTCTGTGAAATTCTCACAAACATATGAGAAAACACACAGAGAACAAAAGGGTGAGCAGAGCTTTTCCCCTGACATTTTTTTTTCTGCCTGAAGCGAGCAGTGGTTCCTCAGCAGTTGGTGCAGAGAGAGCTCCCCCTCCTGTTGAAAATAATCTTTAGCCCCTCTCCACCCTTGAGAGACTTGTGGCTATTACCCAGCATTTCTGGGGATCAGGCTACTGGCAACGTGAGATGCTATAAATAGAAAATTTTAAATGGATATAGATACGCAGCAGTGATAATTTATGTTCGTCTCCTTTGTTATTTCCATTGGTTTTACAAAACAAAAGGTAATTTTAAAGTTTTTTTCCCCTACTGCAGCAAGATTATCCCTGTCAATGGAAATCATCCAGCACGAAAACAATCTGAGTGTTTGTCACTTCACTAAAAAAGCTCAAAAAAACATACCCTGGAATAATTTTATTGTCTGCTGCAAGTAATCTGGTGGTTTTTAAGAGGGTGAGATGCTCCTGCCTGGCAGGCAGATGATCCCATGCTGTGCCAGGGCACCACGTTTGCACGGTGAAATGCAGCAGCTGACTGGGACGACTTTCCAGGAGCATCGGGCAGCCACCACATCAAATCTCATACAGAGTTTGCACTATGTGGAAATGTCTCCTGTAAATAGGGTGAATGCTTATAATAGATAGCAAAGCCAGTGGGCTTTTCAGACCACTTTGAGAAATAATTGAGCTGGCACCAAATGGCTGTATTACACCCTGTACCAAGCTGCACCAGCAATTTCAACTGGATGTTTATACTTTTTTTGAGGACTTTGCTATTTTCCACTTATTTTTTGTAACCCGATTTGTAATGAATAGTCCAGGTTTTATAAAATGGAAGGTGTTGAGGTTAGAAATATTTTAAAAAGGTCTATTCTATTCTCCATGTGTCAAAAATCTCTCCAGCTGGCACAAACATGACCATGCATGAAAATGCTGCTCTTTGATAAAGAGGAGGAAGAGTGGAGAAAAACAACTCGGGGACATCAATGGACCTGGCTATAATAACACAAGGTTTCCACTCCCTAGGCACTTAAAAAGGAGCCAGGGACAGTAACCGAATCAGTCTGAAAGCAAAAATGTTTTATTTTTTGTGTGAATTAGCAGCCCAAGAAAAGGATGCTCCAGGGCAGGACTCGGCAGCAGCCCTTTGCCTCCAGGACTCAGCTCAACCTTCCAGTCTGTCTCTGCTGCAAGGTACAACTAAACAGAGACCTGGGAGCTGGCCTCTGGCAGGCTCAAGGTTTTCAAGCAATGATAGTCCTGCTACTTTGGTGCAGAGCCAGATGTAATCCTCCAGATCCCACCAGGGTTTCTACCCTCGCTCATCTGAACCTCACCCAAAAAAACCCAAAGCTCCCAGCTCCATTGAAGCCTCTGCTGCACCGGTCTGTGACCACAGCTAGCTTGCCCTCAGGGTAAATCCATGCTGTAGGAAGTATTTTCCATGCATTTAACAGATGGGTAGGTTGAGACAGGGCGTGAAGCACGTCGCTTGGGGCAGAGGTGGCAAAGGGGGTTTGTCTTCTCACTCCTCCATCGTGACCATCCACTCCATCTGTTAACACTTCAGCACATGATGCCAATCTCCAGTGTGATTCCGATTAGTGTGCAAAGTACTGCATGTTGATGTTTTGGTTTGATAGTTGGAGAGCTCTGCGGAGATATTTAATTAGACAAAATTAATTCCTTTGAGAACAACCTTCTGGCAGCACTTTGGAAAGTGCTAAGAAGCTTCTGTTGCTCTGACACTTCTTAAAAATTGGCATTAGCCATTTCATAATTTATTTTTAAAAGGACAATCAAACAACATCATTCCTCAGGTCACATGATGGCTGTAACTTGCCCCCCAGCATGGCCATCAGAAGATGTGGTGCCAGCCCTTCTCACCAGAAGTCACTTCCCACAGCTGCCAAGCCCTTGCTGTTGTCACACTGAAAGGTTTCCCTTCTGCCTGAGCTGTCAGAGTCCTCTGGCCTCTTTGGTTTCTGTCCCTTTTTTGTCACCTTCACAGCGATTGCAGACTCTCATGATGACAAGTCAGGCATGGTAAGAAGGGGGAGCATCAGTGGTGACCTTGCTGGCTGCAATGTGACATCCCTTACAGCCACCTGATGTGAAACAGGAGGCAAAGCAGGACATGAATGGCTGCCCCTCTTCATACCTGTCTTCTCCTGCAGATGCTGGGGAGATACGGGGATAGTGGTATTTCTTGCAGGACCAGCTGCTGCTAAATCTGCAAACCTCCCATAGATGAGGGCACAGAAGGGCAAAGTCTTAATATGATTAAACTTTGTGAGCCCCAGAGGTCTGTGTTTGAGGTTGGACCTGGGTTGGAACAGGGATGGAAATGGCATAGGCTGCAAGTACTGTGCAAAACGCTCACTGGAAACCCTGAACCATCCCCACAAGCTTCTTCCCTTTCAGCTCTTGCTGCTTGGGCCCAGTTACATCATGGAAGAGTCCTTTGGGGTCAGTGGTCGTGCAAAGGGCCATGTGAAACTGAGCATCCTCCTTCCATAAGCCACTTGGACATTCATTTTCTGTCCCAGCTCCCAGCCCTCTTCTTCTCCTTCTGAGGTTTCATGGTGGACTCCAGGCTTCCACACGGGTTTCTCAGCCTTTTTGCTGCCTGCATTGTCCACTGACCTCTGTGCAATTCTTCCTTTTTGAGGTTTGCCTTGGCATCTGGGCGTTTACACTGGGACAGAGCATCTCATGGTTTCATTGTATGAAGTGAAGGGCTGAAGCAGCACCAAAAGGTACAACATTTAGCCCTCTTCTGGCACAGCCTGAGCAATGCAGCAGTAACAAAGGGATGCACAGCATCATGTCCATTTTATTCAATCTCCTCAGTTCCTTTAAATTGTCTCAAAATTAAATTAGGATTTATATGGATCTTTAAAAAAAACGCTCGTATCAAGCCACAAAGGAAAAAGGAATCTATACTTGAACACTTAATTAAGGGATGCCTGCACAGTGCTCTGCAAATGGGATGGTGCTGGAGTATGCTGAGCATTCGGTAGTTAAATATAACTGTATACACACCCTCGGCCTCCTGAACTGCTGAAAACCCCCTAGCAGGTGATCACAAGCCATTCTATAATTGAAAATAACTTAATCCTGACAAAAATGTAGCAGCAACTGCTGTGAAATCTGTGGCTGCTCTCCAAATATTTCTTACATTACCCTGGTCTGTATATGAAAGCGAGACTGATTGCTGTGTTGCAGAATCCTGCCACAGAGTGTCTCTTACAAGAAAGCTGCTGTGTTTTAGATTTAAGGGCTTTGTTGTATTTTTCACAAGAACACTTTTCTCTTGTGTGACGGCTGCCACACAAGGATCTGAGCTGCTCAGATATTAATTACTTCTGGCCTGCAACACTGCTCTCAAGTAAAAGGTAAATATGGTTATTCTTTCTCTTTCCCACACACACACTATAGTGAAACACATGGGCAGTTGTCTGTATGTTGGGCTGAAGAAGCAGAGCTGGGCATGGAGGTAAAGGAGGTGAGCTACCAGCCCAGAGGATACATGCAGGGCATTGAGACGAGACAGCAGCCAGCCTGAAGAAGATACAAGAAATTACTCTCACTGCTCTCTTAATTTAACCTTCATGCCACAGATCTCTGCCTGAATCCCAATGTACTGCAGAGCAGTGGGACAAGGAGCAGCTCCTCCTGTAATCCCTGATTTTTTGCCATTGTACAAGAACTCCCCAGATTGCCTTGGCTTCTCTGAGTCCTTCCTCCCTCTGCCTGCTCCCTGCCTCCTGTCCTGCCCCTGAATCTCCCTGAGCTCTGCCGAGTGGGACCTGGAATTTATGCAGCATCACCAAAGAGCAACTGTAGAGCAACTTTTCTGGTGAAGAGGAACATCTTCACCTCAAAGCCTAGTAAACCCAACAGCAAAACCCGGGGAAAGCGGGGAAGATGGAATGTGCAGAGCAGGCACTGAGTTCCTGCTCCCCCAAAGCCACTTCAGTATTGAGGGAGTCCCAGCCCTTGAAAAATCCTGTGAGTAGGAGTACAAGCACCACAGTACAGGTATCTCACCTGGGAAACCACTTGACTTGGGGTGATTTGGTTGCAAGGTGCTGCCACTGGAAGTGTTCACTGGTCCCTGCTGCCTGACGCAATCTGGCTGCCTCCTCCTTGGTCTGCAAAGCTGGACTCACACTTCCCATCCCTTGTGTTATATCTGTTTTATGGCTTCGTCTCCCAGCAGGGAAAACATTAACTCAGTCTTATTCAAACTGTTCTTTTGCCCCGAGCTAAGCAAGGCAGGCGCACCCATTTTTAGTGTGACATCGAAAGCTGTTTGAAGGGCAGAACAGAAGATGGTGCTGCCGAGCCAACATGTTTTAACAAGAAAACTTCCTGGAGCTGCTGGGTTTTTTGACAGCTCCCGTTCCAAAATAACCTTTGTTTAAACTAAAGAGTTGTCAAGGAGATAAGTTTGAGGAACACATGAGCTTCTCAAGCACAGAGAAGCATCCCACAGCCTGTTCCCTCATGGAGCAGAGATGCAGTGAAATATTGATGGGCCAGACTCCCTAATTATATCTCCTGTGGAGGGGCTAGCTTGAAATCTGGAGCTTTCCTGCTTTGTATGCAGCACCATTGGGATGAAGCGATGGGATCCCTTGCAGAGCTGCATGGGCAATTGGGTTGGGATGTATGTGGCTAATGAACAGGCGTCAGCTAGACAGCTTTGTGGGAGCTAATGAAATGTTCAATACAAAACTCGTCACCTCCAGGTATCGTCTGTGCCCCACTCCTGGAGCTTAATCCGCTTCTCTGCCGCTGCCTGGGCAGCCTGGCTCTCTGTTTAAGTCTTCTCTGTGTAAAACAACAGGAGCAGCAGAAAGAGCAAAAGCAAAAGCACTTTTTGTCATCAAACTGGGCAAAATGGTGTCGAGCTCTTAGTCAGTATTTTTTTGTTATTAACACTTACATTATTCAAAAGGCGAGCGTGCAAAGGAAAGACAAATAATTTCCACCCACAGTGTTGGCAGCTACATATTTTTAATATGGAAATTTTAGCTCCAACTGAGAACAGCAATAGGAAGCTGCCTTATTTTTCACACCCAGGGTAACCTCATTCCTCCACAGTTCACCTGTCCGGGAATTTCAGTGGTTTGATGGAAAGAAACATCCTAACTTCAAATGTGTCTTCACAATCTGATTTATTCAGCAGCTGTACATGAAGTGGCTGTGAAAGCAGAGGCTGTCTCATGGTATTTCATTTCCTAACTCACATGGCATCTGTAAATGCAACTGAACATAGAAAGCTGAGCATCCAATACACAGTGGTGCTGAGAACAGGGACCACGCTCCACTTTTTCCCTTCCAACAACTCTGTACTTGATGAAGCCCATGTGGGTTACAGGCCTATAAATCAGAATTCATGCTGCATCTCGGCATAGAACCATGATGACAAATGAGATCCATACTGTTAATTCCTCTGGAAAATGATGCCACACACACGTATGCCCATGGCAGCACAGATGATGGCTGCCATCAACAGTCAGCAGTCGTTACTCCTGATCTCAACACAATTATCTGGGATAGCTTGGTGGAGCCACTGTATCTTCTTGTTTTCACTTCTCTGGCTCCAGAGCAAGAATAATATTTACCTATTTTACAGGCCACACTAGATAAATGAATTAGCTAATGCATTTTGAGTACTTTGAAGACATAAAGCAACAAAAGCCTTTAAGGGCCTGTGTTCAGTGTGCCTGAAATCAATAGATACTTTGCAAAGACACCAGTGAAGGGACCCAGGTGGTGTGGAGGCACACAGGGACTTGAGTACCCACGTCCTGGCCCCGACCCACAGTGGAGAGCTCACATGCCCACGGGCATACCCCTGCACCCCCCCCGCAAATGTACCCACTGCTGCTTGCAGCAGGATAAAGGATGTGTTGGTACAGCCTTCTGCTGCACAGACAATAAATTCGAAAGCAACAGCAGTTCTCCCAGAGAGGGAAGAGGTTCATCAGACCGTTCATGCCCTGAAGCTGTCTGGGCTTGTGAGGGGTGGGTGGATCACTCCAGGAGCAGAAGCCGGCTCATGGTTTTCCCTGCCTCTAGCAGTGTCTCCTTTCCAGGCAGTGTAGTAACTGAGAGCCAGCACAGTGGGAAAAGTTTTAGTAGGCACAACAGACATCAAGAGAAGGAGTGAATGTCTCAGGCTCTTGGGAAGCAGCTGGAGGACGAAGAGCCATTCAGTACTAAAACACTGTCCCAGACCTGGGCATCATGTGAGAACTGGTGGCTATGGCTGCAGTTCAAGAGTGAGCCCGTCTGCAGCTGCCTGATATGTAACTTAGCAGCCAGCAGAGACTTCACAGGCAACATAAAAAGCTGTCCATGATTAAACTGACTCATTAACCGAACCCTCCCCATGGTCATGGATAAGGTCCCTTCAGGCCAAGGCTGAGGGATCCAAACACAATCCTGTCAGTCAGCAGCATGCTGCTCCCTATGCTGTTCCCACTCAGGAGAAAGAAGAGGTGGGCAGGGTGGCACCTTCCGTGGCACATCAGTATGGGTTTGCAGAGGCAAGGCAGGGACAGACAGCAGGAGAGGGTCTGAAACCCCACCAGCAGCTTGCCTTGCCTCCTGCTCTGGTGGCTTTGCACCTTCCTGGCAAGGCGGTTTGGAGTCCTTTCCCCACAACAGCAGTCTCCTCTGCACATGGCCTGCATGTACCTGCTGAGATGCCTGAGTTAAGACTGGACGAATTTATCATCTGGTATGGCCACAGACAAGGCCAGGGGAAACATAATGTTTGCTCTTTTTTAAATATTACAAAGACAAAGTTGGGAGGCATGAAAGCAGATTGCAGAGATTACTGGAAGGACCCTGACGCTGATGTTTTCTGTCCCCTGACAGACAGTGCACACAGACCTTCTCCAGCACTAGGAGCTGGAAGCTTCCCATGGAGAGGGGTTTGGTCCCTGCATGATGAAGAACATCCCTGTAAGCATATGCTCAGAGAAGCATTGTGGGCTTCTCCCTGCATCCCCGTAGCCTCTTGGCTTCCAGAACTTGGTCTAAGCTTGACACTAGAAAAATCAAGCAACTAATTTCTTGGCTTTCCTCCAGTCCACATTAACACAACTCTACCTTCCTTTGTACACTGTCTTGAAGACATCATGAGAAAAGCCTTTGCCTGAGAAGATGCCAGGGACCTGCACTGTCCTGTTGTTGCTCTGCAGCTTTGAAAGCTCAGAGAGGGTTACCAGACACAGGCTGAAACAGCTACTGTCCACCAGTGTCATTCTGCACTGTTGAAGCACTGTGGATCAAAATCTGATTCTTTCTTTCTCAAGCAGAAATACTAAATCAAAGGTTAGAAAAAAAACTGTTTTCAGTCCATTGAGAAAGCTTCAAGGCAGATTCAAAAGGTTTCCAGGGTAAAAATGTAGAACTAGGAGCAGTGAAGTCCTCAGGATCTGCCTTCAAGAAATGCTTATCCAGGCCTAAATCCTACATCTTCTAGCAATCAAAAGTCTGGCACTCTGAATACAGAATTGTCTGAAATACCAGCTCATTGCATTAGTTTCCCAGTCTGTATCATTTACCCATTGTGTCTCCGCATTAACTGGGACACTGACAGGCTTTTATTTATCATTCTTGCCCCAGTATTTATGAAAGGTATGGAAACGAGTGTATGCAGATCAGACACAGAGACACCAGGCTCAGAGCCTGGCCCTTGTGCCTGTCATCCAAAACCATGGGAGCCTACATGATTAAATGAGACCATCATTCTTCAGCTATTCCTGGAAAAGCTGTAAGGAGAGGAAGAGGTGGCAAATCTTCCAAAACCATGACAGTGTTGAGAGGGCTCCTCTTCCTAAAGCTACTGCATTTCTCTTCCCATTTTGTGTGCAGCGGGTCATTATGAATTACTAATTACCAAAGCGGGCTCGTCAGGTCCGTTGCTGACCTGCTGTGTGAGCTGGGCAAAAGAATTGATCTGTCCCTGCTGCATTGACTCGATGTAAATGTAAAATATGTGCACTGAAGAGGCTTGAAGTTTAATATAGGTCACGTTAAGTGTTCATAAAGGAAACTGAAACCCTTAGATTAAGAGGTACGGCAGAGGAGAATGATAGGGTTATAAAATCCATTTCTACAAATAACTCATATTTATATAGTGCCTTTCAACCTAACAGATCCCAAAGCTTTTTTTCAGCATAACACCCTGATATACTGTGTTCGCTTCACCTACCAGTTCAAGGCAACCTCTTCTGAAGAAGTGAATTGTGGCAGCTGTTTAAAAGCCTCGAGTAGTAGTAACTTTAATAACAGCAAGGCATTTATATGGCCTTACAAACTTCAAAGAGTTAATTCTCTGCCCCTTCAGGAGGCAGACAAGGTTTATTATTCCCATTTCACAAAGGCAATATAACAAGAGTGGACAAGAGTGGAGAAAATCTGCACTCCCACAGATTTATAAAGCGAAATTTCGTGCATGAGCCTAAAGTGGTTTTAAACCCACATAGAGAAAACATATCAACATGTCTTATTAGAAAAGTCCTTTACTAAAAATAATGATGTGGAGGGAGCTGTGATCTGGATTCTAACACCTGCCACTTCTGCTAAAAAAATTACCTCCTTAAGCATGTGTTGACATAGAAACATCATGGTCCAGAAATGCTTCTGTGCCATGAAACAAATTGGGCGCTCAAAATATACTGCCAAGAATCAGACAATCTGTTTTAAGAGGACCCAAGAGTTACTAAAAACCTCTTGAAATATAGCAGGAGAAAAAGCTGCAGCAACACCAATCTCCCGGGCAGGCTGGCATTGTTATTCTGCCACATGTGGCTCCGCGGTTCTGCCCAGCCTGCCTGCAATGATGCTTCCAACAAGGAAGAAAATCATCTCCTGTTATCCCCAAAGGTTCCACAAGATGGTCCTGAGCTTGAGAAATTACAGAGTTTCTTGGATTTAACCTCATATTCATTGAGAACTGTAGTCCTGCCCCCAGGTCATGTCACTGTTTCCTGATGCAGAATGAAGCAGGACCTTAAGAGGACTCTCCCTGGAGTCCCAAACACCTTTTCACATAGCAGCACTGAAGTCTCCAGCTTTCAGTCCTCCTGCTGTTTCCCACCAAGGATTTGACCTATTGCAACTTCACCCCCCTTCTTTGCAGCCCAGATCAGGAACCACCCGCTCTATACCCTTTCCCTCCCTGGCTATCTGCTCGGCTGGACTAGGCTGTAGCATAAAGGCACTGCAGCCTCCCCACAGCCATGGGCAGCTCTTCAGTGGGGGCTGCAAAGCTGCTTGCAATCAGGCTGCCGAAGCTCCCAAACAACTCTCAGCTGCCCAAAAATGGATCTGGACAACCACTCATCCTTCCAATAGAGCCAACCCCCTGCAGATGCCTTGAGTCACTCCTACAACCTGAGCCATGCTTGGGGTTGGTGGAGGATGAGCTGTGAACTCTGTGTCCTGCAGGATCTAGGGCAGAGGGACAGGGAACTGGGACAGGTGAACTGACCTATGCTGAGCATCATCAATTCTGCAGCAAAAGTTATTTCCACCACAGGAGCACATTTGCTACATGAATCACATCCCATTCATCACTACAGCTGTCTGGAGGTAACTTTGACAGCCAGAGCTTGGCCTCTCTCTCCAAAAAGCCACTGATGTGCTGTAGAGCAGCTTGACAGTGCAGAACGTGGATCAATGCTCTTGGACTCTCTCTCCCCTTTCCTCACTTCAGAGAAACTGCTCCCTTTCATCCCTCTGGCTTCACTGTCCCCGCTGCAGCCTCTGCTGCTAAGGGATGGATGTCCAGGAAAGGAAGAAAGAAAGGATGTCTTTGCTGCTCTCCTCAAGAGCACTGCAGGCTGGTCTGGTCCTGTGTCCTCCAGCACCTGCGTGCCTGTGAAGCGGTGCCATGCATGGGAAGCCACACAACTGGGGAAGTTGGTCCGAGAGCTGCACATTATGAAAAGCTGCTGCAGGGCCCTGGCAAACATGTCGTGGCCTGAATTCATAGCCTGGGGCTCACCTCATTTAGGCACATGAACAAGGATGTAGAGGTTCAGTACTCAGATATAAGATGTGGACTTTTCTGACACTGTGAAACCCAAAACCAAAACCAATATAATTTCCTACTGCTGTGGCAATGAGCTCACAGCAGGGCTTTTCACCTTCACCACTTGAGGAATAATTCATTTAACTTTGTGTCATTTCACTACTATGCAAGTCAAACACGCTGGCAAGTGTCTAGATGATGGCCAAGGGGAGAAATCTCCCTGACGTGTTTGATGCCTTATGAGACAACGCAGATGGTCGTGGAGGAGATCCTGTGACTTTGCTTCCTTGGCAACCTCGATGCCAGAGAGCCGAACACACGGCTGGCTCTGCACGGCTGCCAGCCACGTTCACCTCATGCTGCAGCCCAGGAGATGAAGCACCTCAGCTGTGCTGACTGCCTTGGTGGTGGCACCGGCTCTGTGGGCTCTGTATGGGTGCCATGCTCTCCCTGCTCTATGTTTGCTCTGCAAGGCCCCAGCTCTGCAGGCTGCACTGGAGTTTGCTTTCAACGCTGAGTAATGAGAGTAATGAAGTTTGTTCTGTTGGGTCTGACTGACAACATCAGTTGGTTGCTCAGGATGACGGGGAGATTTAGAAGCTTAAGATAGTTTACAGGTCCTTATTTACAGCTCTCAATCTGAAGCCCAGACTTAGACCTCCGTATATTTGGACTCAGAGGTTGAGCAAGTAAAGAAAATGTTTAAATCTCCTCTCGATTCTCTGTCTGTGGGATAACTATTCATCACAGCTACGAGTGTGAGGAGAGAGCTGCCTGTCTCCTCCACTGATGGCTCTGGGGAATCCCCAAATCCACGTCATGGCAGATGAGTCACTGTCCTTTCCACAGGGAAAGGCATGATGCACCCCTTGTCGGCTGAAAAGAAAGGACAAAGTGCAGACTGGTTCATCCTGGCCACAATTTATGGAGTGAGGCAGTGGAGCACAGGCACAGGGTGCTCCCAGTCTTCAACTGGTCTAAGTCAGCAGAACTACCCTCAATTATACCATCTGAGAAGTAGGCTTTTCCCATTAAATAAATCCTGCAGCTCTTTTCTTTCCTTTCTCCCCCTTCCGTCTTTAACTCCGAAATAATCCCATTTAATCTGTAGGGGGCTTTTCCTGAACAAAAAACCCCACCGGGTTTGACCTTGACCTTTGCAAATGGAAATATGATGTAGTGAGAATTGAGACCTGAGAGACCAGCGTCCTCAGTTCTGCTGCTGAAATACAGCAGGTCGTTTCACATTTCTATTATGAGCCTCAGATAATGGGGAAGAAAATTAGGTAATTCCATTTTTTGATTAGTTGGTTTTCTTGTCAGCTGGGAGATGGGATCTGAAGGGTGTGGAGAATGACTGGAGGCACAGGATGAGCAGCTGGTCAGAGATATTGTTTGGGATACTATTTCTGCATGACCTGCTCCAGAGTTATCAGAAGAGATTGTGTCTCTCCCCTGACATTTATACCTGTTTTCTACTGCTGACTTCAAAGCAGTTGCTCTGCATTTGTGCACATTCGAGTGAGCAGGGAATCAGGACCACTGTTTAAAGATAGCCTTGAACCTTACCTAAGCTTTTAAATGATCAAAAATGAGTTATGTATGGAGTAATTAAAATTAAAGTACATTGGGGAGCCCACAAGCAATAACATGATGTGCAGGAAAGGAAGCCATGCCAGAGCTGACAGACAGCTGTTTAGGGGTAGAACTAGAAACTCCAGTTCAAAGTCTGCAAATTACCCCATGAAAGCAGAACGTTCTCATCATGGAGACTGACTGACTTCTACATTCAGGTTCATATGAAAAGAAGAGTTTTCAGAGTCAAACGCAGTGTTAATAAAAAAAAGAACAATAACACAAAAGATGACTGCATGGAACATCAATAAGGATAGCGAGAAATAACTGGGTACTGGACAATCTTTAATCTAGAGATAAAAGACACAAAAACAATGTCTAGAAGGCAAAGACTGATAAAATTTAACAATAACTTTCTTAAAATCAAAAAAGCAATATGTGCAATTAATGAAGCAAAGCATTTGATTTTTCATCTCATGGGGTCTTCAGCTCCAGACATTCTGGAAGAGCTGCGTTAGGGATACCCGTTAGCTTGCTCAACCGAGGATTGAAAGGAGCAGATTTGATGCTCTTGTGCTTCTTTCTGATCTTAAAAACCTGTGAGCATGTTTGGATTTGGTAAAGCATTTGATATCGCATCATAAAATGTAGCTCTTTGGATGATATGAATGCAATAGCCCATGGACTGAATCACAGCTGAACGGCTGCAAGCAAAGAGGAATACTAAACAGGGAGTTAGTGTGTGATGGAATTATGTTTATTAGGGCATCACAAAAATCAGGTCTTTGGTCTTTTCACATTTTTATTGATGACTCTAAAGAAGGATTGACAAAAGGATGACAGGCATTCACAAAAGTGATATGAAGTTGAAAGGGATCACAAACACCAGGGAAACCAGAGAGATAATGCAGAGGAATCGGGATAGACTAGAAAATCAGAGTGAAAATATCTCAGTGCAATGAATCTCAGAGCTGGGCAGACTGGAATTCTTGTATCTGCTGATGCCTATGGGCTTTAAAGGTGATGCTCATTAAGATCATGTCATGAGGAGAAAAGCTTAGAAAGTGCAGTGTATGGGAAGATGCTCTGTCTGAAGCCCTAGAGATACGTGATACGGCAAGTCAGAAGGAAAACAACAGAGAATCCTTCAGCACTTTTGGCAGGCAAGCCATTTAATAAACATGTCTATCAAGAATCTTTGCATTGGGTTTGTGTGGCAAGGAAGTAGCAGGAAGGCTTCAGGGGTGGCTTCCATGAGGACCTGCTAAAAAGCTTCCCCTGTGTCCAACAGAGTCAGTTTGTGAAGAACTGCAGCTTGTGGGAAGGACGCACATTGGAGAAGATCGGGAAGGACTGTGTCCTATGGAAGGGACCCCACGCTAGAGCAGGGTAAGAGCGTGAGGAGTCCTCCCCCTGAGGAGGAAGGAGTGGAGGAGACAACATGATGAAATGACTGCAACCCCCATTCCCTGTCCTCTTGTGCTTCTGGGGGGAGGAGGAGGTAAACTGGGAGTAAAGTTAAGCCCAGGAAGAAGGGAGGGGTGGGGGAGAGAAGTGTTTTTAAGATTTGGATTTGTTTCTCACTATGCTACTCTGATTTGATTGGTAACAAACTGATTTCCCCTAGTCGAGTCTGTTTTGCCTGTGCCAGTAATTGATGAGTGATCTCTCCCTGTCCTTGATCCACAAGCCTTCCGTTATATTTTCTATCCCCTGTCCAGCTGAGGAGGGGATGGATCAAGCAGCTTTGGTGGGCATTTGGCTTCCAGCCAGGGCCAACCTACCACAGTCTTCTACAATAAAACTCGATGTATCAGTTCTGTTCACTGAGCTAGTGTCATGTCTGCAAACTGCACAAGGCTTTGTCTCCTCGATGCATTAATTTCCATCCAAATGCCCAGGCGGAGCCTCTATTAGCAACCTCTGTTGACAAGAGTGGATTATTCAAGGAAGCGTAACTAACTCTCTTACTTCTCTGAAATCAACACCCGCTCCTCTGCTGGCAGATGAGAATTCACAAATGAAAACATCTACTGTCTTTCCTTTGTTTTAGGTGTTTGGGGCTGGATTTGCATTTACAGCCTCTATTTAAGGAGGGGCTCTAGAGATCCCAAACAGGGTTTAGGACTCAGAATCTGCTGTGGCGTGCAGGTAGTCTGCAGTTCCCTTAACCCACTGCCCAGCACCTCTTGGCTGGAGGAGAAGGGGACTAGGAGCAGAGGGAGGACTCCTAGGGACACTCTCAACTGCAAATGGATAATTTAGGCAAATTTATCCAGTCTAGAGCAGCTTTTGTGTGCAGGATTCCCTGCCATGCTGTAGCATCCTTCCCTTCGAGACTCTACACCAGCAGCCAGGGAAGGATATCCTGGAGGAACAGTGGGATGGAGCAGTGCAGGGAACTGGGCAAGAGAACCCAATACCAGGTTGCTTTAGGTGGCCTCAGAGCATCCAAGGCTAAAGGATTTGTACTACGTGGGAGCAGAGGGATGACCTTTGCCCGCAGGTCCACCCCACCCTGTCTGGCATTAGCTAATGCCCACTGGCCTGTGGAGCGACTGTCTGCATGATTTCATTTTCCTGTTAGAAGCACTTTCCAGTTTGACACTCACATGGCCCAGCCAAAGCGATACACACAGATCCTCATGCAGAGCACACTGTGCCATTGCACCTTATTCCATTGGCCTGCACTGCTCCTGAGCATGGCTTTATCTCTTTGTAAAATAAAGGTCATTATGGTGTTGTGCAGGTAGTGAAGGCTTTGAAGAAATGCTTTGAAGTACACTACAGAAGTAGACATTATTACCCACTGCCCAGGGATTTGGAGAAGGTTTAGTCTGATAAAAAGGCTTTGCATTCTGCTGGCAGGAAGCATGACATAAAGTGGAAATTTTTCCAAGCTGAATTCAAATGAGCTGATTTTTCTATCAGCCCTTCTTCTAGAGAACGGGTATGCTGTTCCCTGGACTGTGTGAGGGTTAATGCTCTAAGGTTCATCCTAGCAGTAAGGATTCACTGGGTCAAGCTGTGCACAAAGTTTAGGACTGAAATTTTAAGGGGCTTGATTTGAGATGGATGTTGTGGTACACTGGAGGAGAGCAAGAACACCTGGCTCAGGGCAAGTGCTTGTAGAGGTCTTGGTGCTCAGGATTTAGAGGCACAGCAGATTTGGCAGGGGACAGGAGGTGAAGTAGAGGCTAGATTAGCAAATCCTCACAGCTAGGACCACGGCGAATCGGCCTCCTTAGGGAGGACTGAATGTTATGTTTGGCTCCAAACAGTGTGATTAGGCTCCCACCTTCATAAACACCACGTTCTTTCACAGGTGTTTGGATTGCGGGAAGAGAATGGGGAGAAACAGGATAGGCTTATGGACTAGACATCTTTCATCTCAACTGCAATAAACCTATTAGCATCCCACAGGTGAGGAAGGGTTCGTGGCACTGTGCTGATAACAGCCCTGACAGCAGATGTTTAGTGCCAGGCAAATTCTTTACAGCCAACCTCATTTGAAGTGCTTGCTTCCAAAAATCATCGCCTGTATTTGGGGTGATGCTGAAAATATTTTAAACGGTGTCTCAGGCAGCAAAAATGAGAGATGGGTAGAAAATGTAGCTCACAAAGGCTGGCTTAAGTGACAATTTGTGTAGTGGGAAGCAACATTTATTTAGTAGATTTAAAAGTGCTGTGTAAAGGAAACAAATATATTTTACATCTACTTTTCATGCGTAGCAGAGGCTTAAAAATTTAGTTGAAAAAATGTTTTTGATATTTGAGAACAATCAAGATTATTTCCCCTTTCTGCTTTGCTTTTTAAACAGAGTGGAAAGTAGGTGTGAGGTTATTTTAAAGTGATGAGATAGCTGAATCTTCTGAATATCTGGATTCTTACCCCAGGTGTCTTTCCGATATTTGAATTAAATAGATGATAACAAGCAACAGCGAGTTTCTAGCAATTTAAGAAATAATCCTTCCTTTCCTGATTGCCTATCTTTTATCTTTTGATTCACTAAGGTGATAATCCTACCATTTCTCCCTCATCCTTACAGACCCTCCAGACAAAGATAAGGCTTCATATTCCAACAGTAAAAACAGAGAAATCCCTCTTTGTAAATCACAGCAAAACCAACCAAACTCCACTAATGAGCCACAGCATTTGGTCTTTTGTGAAAGCAACAAACCATAACAAGAGCTCCTGGATTTTCCCCTGTCAGTACACCTTTTGGGATGTCCTCCTCCTGGTATGCACAAGCCATGAGAAAGTCATAGGCCTGGCTCACACTGGAGATTTGGAAGCCTGGCAGCAGATGTTACCAGATGTTTCCCTCCCTTCCCCAGAGAAGTGCCACTTGCACACCTGTAATACTCTATCCGCTGATTCCTTTAACCAGATGCCACAAGGGTTTAATCTCACAGCTTCCAGAGGAGCTGCTCCACCAGAAGAGTTATTTGAGGCAACTCAAGATCACTGTCATTCCAGGGGAAAGGCTGGTGCTGGGATGACAGTTACAGGCATTGCTCCATTAAACCAGAATTAAAGTCTGCTGCTGCTTAAAGGGGAATGTTTCAGCAGAGCCAGGAGGCAGTTTGCCTCATCCCTGCTCCATCGGGTGTTAGGATTCCTGTGAACAGCAAGCAGATGTTTGCCAAGGCTTGTTGCTCTCACTGACTAGCTCTGCTGTAGCACTTGGACATGGTTCATACTTCACAAAAGAGCACCCAGGATCAGCAGGGTCACTCCAATCCACAGGCACAGTGCTGCATGGGGAGAGTGCATAACCTCCCCAGAGGCACCCATCAGGGTGAGGTGTTCCTCCATGGGATGGACAAGCAAGTCACACAGCAACTCTGTCAGCTTCAGGCTTTCTGGAGACCAGCTACAGACCGGGGATGTCTGTATGACAAACTGTGCAGACATCCCAGAGTTGTTTCATAGTGGTAATGACCATGATGTGTTAGTGCAGCATCCTAGGAGGGCTCAGGTGGCTTCTCTGCTTCCCATACCTGTGCAGGACTTTTAAGACATAGGTAAGCAGGTAGGGCTGGATGAGAAATACTATTACAGCACACATATATCTCCTTTGACCCGACCTGACTTATCTCTCCTGCGATGACAAAAGAAGTGCCATGTCTGGGGGTGACGACAGTTGAGCTGGACCAGGAGATAATGTAAGTAGTGGTTAACATCCAATTCTATTTTTTCCACATCCAGGTCACTTGTAATTCTGGATGGAGTCCTGCTACTTGGCAGTCGCTTTAGCATCATCAATAAACCTCCAAAGCCATCTGAGACTGCAAGATTAGCAGCTACCACCCTGATGAGTTTATTTTATGCAGCTGAGATGAAGAAAAACAGTCTAAGGACACAATCTGCAAATTATCCCACAGAAAAAAAAAAGACTTGAATTATTTGTTGCCTTCCTTCAGGTTGCACTTCAGTGGGCCAGCCAGGACGTACTGCATGAATAGGCAGCGAAGCAGTGGGAGGCAGAGTCATAATCGGCTTTCACGTTCTTTGATTATTGTTATCCAAACTAAACAAAGATTTGTGGTTTACTGGTGTCCTTCCTTTCCCTGTTTTTTTTCCTGATTAACTGCTACACTGCGACATTGTGTGTATTAGCGATATTGTAGGAACCTGTTCAAGAGATAATCTCTGCACCTCAGCTTAATGATTGCACTAACCTTTGTTTAAAAGAAATCTGCTGCTTATCACAGACTTAAATTGCAAGCCTCTTGCAGCAATAACACTGGCTTTTAAAGGACTGTAAAAAGCCATAAATGCTTTACAGAGTTGTAGGAATAACAGGCTGATATAATGTGCTAACTAGGAATATGCAAAGGAGCCAGACAGCCAAGTGTACCTGAAGGTACTGCTTGCTCTAGATCACTGGTCTTTAATTAGCAATAGGACTTCACAGTCACTCAGACCACTCGTGATAGATGAGGCATTGCAGTTTTACTGCGCTGCTGGTTGAGGTTATCTATCGATAGTCACTGGAAGAATGATTAATCCTTGCAATTTCCATGTGCGCTCTTGTCTGACATCCAAGCTCAAAGACTCTCTGATCGAGACCTGGTCGCTCCTTGAATTTATATCTCTGCTAGTAGCCTGGGTTTTTAATCTTGAGACGTCAGAGGTGTGCTCATGTAGCACTGATCCCCTACATGTTACATTTTATTTCCTTCCTTACTGGAACTCTGGTCTTTGTCCAGAAGGTGTATTACTTCTGCAGAAAATCCTGGGGAGAGCAGTTTGCCTCATTTCGTATACATTTCATTTCTCACACAGAAACACGTATTCACAAATCCAGCTTGCCTAAATCCAATGACTGAGCCAGCTTCAACCCCTCTGCTTATTTCTTCTCTGCGCAATTTCTTGCAAATTCTCCCCTATTCTGAGAGCTAAAAATACATTTGGGTGCTGCCTGGAGGCCATCAGAGAGCACAAAGGAAAGGGCAGCCTGAGTTTCATATGCATTGCTAAGCAATGCATGAAGAGCCTTCCCCACAAATGGGGATGCTCTTGTAATAGGCATCCATAAATACAGAAAAATCTGCCATTCCCAGTAGCAATTACATATAGAAACGCTCTCACTCGTTCTATTTAGCCAGCACCAGACTCTTCTACACAAAGTGCAATCGCTAGTGGGAGCTTAAAGTTATAATGATACTGAACAGGTGTAACCTGGAAGAACAGCTCAGCAGGGAGAAAAGCTACACCAACTCCCACCCCTGCAATCAGCAAAGCCTTCTCCTCGAGGTTCATGTTTGCATAAGGAAAGGAAGCTTTCATCAGAAAGGAAACCAAATACTTTGTGCATTTTTAACTGACTCTGAATTTCCTCTCGATTTCTCAGTCCTGTTCTTCTACCAAAGCTCTCGGGAGTGCAGGCTTTCACATCAGCCACTGCTAAGGGGGTGAGGAAACCAAGATGTAGATTCCTTGTTATCCAAGTGGGATTCTTTGCCCTATATACATGAAAAACATGACTTCCGAGGTAAAATCTAAACCCCACAAACTAGTTCAGATCCCCAAAAGATGACTTTTCAGATAAAATGTTTGTTACAGAAGGGCTGGCAAACTCCCCTTGCTCTTATTTGTTACTGTTCTGTTCACAACAAACCACATGATGTCATTGAAGAACAGAATTGCGAAATCCCACATTCCAGACCAGGAACCAGGAATGATTCCCAAATTAGGCAAATGACATGTGAAATATCAGTGAAGCATCCATGAGGAAAAAAAAATAAACCCACAAAAAAAACCCCAAACTCAAAACAACCTGAAGCCCCATGAAACAAATTATGTTCTCCCAAACTGTCATGTTAATGACTCTTCACCTCAAATGCATTTACTCAAAAGTTTCTCATTATTTTGACAATATGGAGTTAGGTTTGCAAAGTTAATTTAAAATTCAGGAGCAGTATTTACAGATTATTCATATAGCAACAATCTGAAAACATTTCCTTTGGATATTGCCATTTGACAGAGATTTTGGATGTCTTGCTTGCCCCTGTAATGGAATTTTTAGGGGTGGGACTGTAAATAAGCTTCCAAGCTTCCTCTGCTTCAACAGCCTAAATACTTGTTTGAATGTTAATGTGAAGAGCAAGCACAATGTTACTCTGAAAGAGACTTTAAATGGGTGCAGTTAAAGAGACTTTAAATGGGTGCAAGGTTAAGGACCTGGAAGGTCCTACTCCATGACCTTTGTTGGGATGAGGGGCCTTTTTCCCCTCTGTTACGTTTTCAGGATTCCTTTCCAGTATAGCATTTCTTGAGGCTGGTTTAGGATTTTCACTTCTGGGGTAAACTTTCCCTCTTCTGGCTCCAAAGGAAGTTAAGATAGCAAGGACAGCTGCATCAGTTTATGTTGTCTAAAGTTAGCTGAGATGCTAACTCAGTCCTCAGGAGATACACTACCTCCTGGGGTTTTATCCCTTGTTCTCAAGCAAATTCAGCCATTTTCCACTGGTTCAGCCTTTTTAACATATGAAGGGGAAGAGATGACACTAAATACCTTGTATAGCTCAGAAAAAATGGATCAGAGCTTACGTATTATTTTCTTAAGAATCAGTCACTCGAGATTTCTATTGAACAGATGGGAACAAAGCCCAGTCTGGCCTAATTAAAGAACAAAACCAAATTAAATTGTAATTGAGCAGTTCCTCAGCATCCCGTACAATGTGGTGGAATATAATGTCCCATTGCCCTGCAGAATGTAGATACCATAGCATAAATCTATGTCCTCCAGGCTCCAAGTACAACCTTTAAGGGCAGCCACAGAAGGAGGCAATCCTTTGCCAAAAGGAACAGCAGAATTGCTGGGTGCCACACACCCACTCACCCCATGCTGTCCATGTGAAGGGGACATCCTCTACCGTTCACTTGATGAGACACAGGACTAATGCCGCAGAGTGCCAGCCAGCAGCTCTGCTCCATCACCTCGCAGAAGGTCACAGACATCTCTAGGGGCACGCTCAACTCCTCAGAGCATTGTAAACTTTGATGGAAGGGTCACCTAAGCCAAGAGGAAGTTTTCTCTTTCTTTGAGAGAGTTTCAGGTGTGGTTCCAAGCACCACTGAGGTATAATCTCAGCACCAGCCTCCTAAAACGCTCTGCATTTGGTCACATCTGCACTACTCTGACAGCTTCCAGTGAAGAAGACACACGGGGTTCATGCAAGAGGTACACAGAGGTATGAATTATGAGACTGCTGGACTCCTCAATTCAATTTCTACCCCCACGTGTGTCTAGACTTTGCTGCCCAGGACCTATCTGAATGCAAGGAATGAAAAAAAAAGCATCCAAATCATTAACCACCATCACAGAGGGGCTGGTTAAACCCAATTATGTTCAGACCCAGGCAGAAGAGGGCATAAATAAGATCCTCAGAAGGCATGGGACAGAGCAAGGATACAAACAGAACCAATTGTACTTTGCACATGGAGAACACCTTCCTTTTCTTCCTCCTGCTGTGCAGCTTCTCACCTGAGCACCAAAAATCCCAACAGCATAAGCTTACTCCTTAGGGGGATCAGAAACAAGCCAGAAGAATCTAGAGCTTTATAATTTTTAGACTGTTTGGAATATGTTTGACACCATACGTACTGGTACAATTGCACCTTGTCAAATAGAGGAACTCTGTAGTGACAATAAATATTAATTCCCTGTGCTGGCTTTCAGCCTAAATCTTAGTAGATTGAAATATCTGCCACAGGAACAGAAAAAGGAAAAAGTAGCAATGGAAGTCAAACAAAAGTGCCAGATCCAGCATCTACAGCTGCCCAGTTCCTGCTAGGCAAGTAACAGATGTTTCAAGCTGTGCATTTCAGAGGAAATTACACTGATATGCTCATACAATAAGGCAAATCCTGTTGCAAATTCGCAGAATATTTATTTGAGGAATAAGTCTGGCTCTGTTAAAAAAATGGATGTGAAACAAAATGCCTTGGCTTACAAAGCCTACAGTGCTCCTTTGCCAGTCCAGCACCACAGCAGCAATGCTGAGGTAAGATGAAAGGCGATGGCAGAAAAATTGTAGGTCCAGCAATGTCCGTTTTTCATGCTCAAGAAGGGTTTTGTGCTGCTCACCCATCCTGTGCCACCCCAGGGTGAAGCCAGCAGCGCTCAGCTCTGAGCAAGCGCAGTCAGAGTCTTTGCCATTCATCTCTCCTTGCCCAAGGAACACAAAAGGAACGGAGGTAAGGATCAGCGTGGGACATCATCTTGTGTTTACCCATCACTCCCATTTAACGGCTGAGCACTTCAGGCAGAATCCTGAGTGGATTCACACTCAGGATTCCCCTACACTGCTGGTGAATATTAGTTTTTGAGAGGGAAGAGTTTCTTTGACTGGGTATGTGCCCAGTACGCAGCACCATGGAGCTCTGATTTCAATACACAAGCAATGGTGAACAGTTGATGTGGATCTGGACCCTGTGACCAGCTGGAGGTGGCTCTTGCTTTGGAAGCCCATTACACCTCTTCCTTCACCCTATGGAAAAGCCCTGCACTGCAAGAGGAAGGGCAGGGTACGACCATGTGAAATCTGCTCGAGGCCGAGCAGCAGCTGGCAAACATCTCAGCACAGGCAGGGCCACCATCAGGGTCAGTGTTTACAAATAATAAATCATGTGAGCAGCACTCACACCAATGTTTGGGAAAGAGTCTGCATCACCAATTTGACCTCCTGCCCAGCTGGATTTTTTAAATTTTTTATTTTTATTGATTTTTTTTCCCCCTGAACAGAAATAAACTGGGGCCCCGTGTCAGAAACTGGGAAACTACACAAAAACAAGCAATGAAATAAAGCCGGAACAATGCCCAATTCAGAGAGTCTAGGGGGCCTTCTGCACATCGTCCATGTCAAAATATCCCCATCCCAACGAACTTCCTGCCAAACACACAGGATGCTTTTATTGCCGGGTGGGTGGCATCGGGCAGAGCATCCCAATTGGCTGGGGAAGCCGATGAACCGTGCACTATTTCACCGCCACCTTTCCTCCGGGACACATCTCCATTATTTTGCACAGTTTGGTCACACATTCCCATGGATCATCCCCTGCCACGCCAACCTTGAAGTGTAGAGTTTAATATGGAGGGGATCACCTCGCTCTTCTCCCCCCCTTTTGCTCTGTTTCGGTGGAATCTCGCCCTTTCCCAGACACAATTATTTTGCAGCAGTGAAGCTCATGCTCATACAAAACACAGAGCACAAGACTGGGCCATGTCCTCTCCCAGCCTGGGCACCCCTGATCCCCCCGGTATTGTCGCCATGGTCCCTGCGCTCAGCACACCCCGGGGCGGGGGGGGGTTGCAGATCTGCGCCACCGTTTCCACGAATCTTTAAGATTTTTGAGGTTTTAAAGATGTGAAATGTCGGTAAATGGATGAAGCTGGAAGCAAAGGCCAGCGGGAAGGCAGGGGAACACAGTCCAGCTGATCTGGGGACCCTGGAGCTGGGGCAGCAGCCCGGGCAGGTCCGCACCCGCCCGAACCCTGCGATCGCTTCACCCCTGGGCTGTACGGAGCAGCGGTCGTTACCGGCGAGGGGGTGGCCCCGGCCCC